>SNQJ01S0009812.1:27266-66242 GCA_010110895.2 Picea sitchensis
AATAAAGGAATATCGTTTGTTGGGGTTTTTCTCCCTGTACAGGGTTTCCCCAAGGTATATGTGTTGTTGATGTGCATGCTTACTTATCTACATAGTCATTGCTATACGATTATGATTTGGTATTGTTGAAGTGTATTAAGCTAGAATCAAAGTATTAAAGAAAATAAAAGAATTAATTCGCATAAGAAATCAAGCTCATAATTTAACACTAACCTTGCAGGGTAGGTTGGGAAGGTAGACGTTGTTGTTATCTTAATGTGTTATGGTTGATCTATGAATAATAGTGATGATGTATTATGTTTCTTGTTGTGTAGTGATGTGATGAGATTAGAATGTGTAAATATTGATGTATGTCATTGTCGCTTACCACTCATTCTAACAGTTGTTCAAAAAAAATAAAATTACCACCACTATATTTAATTACCTACATATATGTTGTAACAGAGGGGTCGTTACATGTGTTTCCTTTACACTGAGTTTCTCTGTATATTTCATACTACTCAAGGTAGATGAGTCTTGTTTTGTAATGGGCCTTTTGAGTTAGTTGTTAATGAAGCTTCATATTGTTTGCATGCCATGTTCATGTTTCTCGGGTATCTTTGTAAAAGGAAATATGATTACACTTTGCACTCTAGTGATCAAGAGTGGACTTACCTTGATTTTTTTTTCCAGAAAGATGTGTAGTTCTCTTTTCTGTTATTTGATAACTAAGCAATATGAGGTTATTACACTAAAAATCTATGTCAATGACATGTGCAAATATATGTAGCATCCTTAAGATATTTTTTGGTCGGATTAATGTATTGGATAAGTTATACAATGATATAAATTGTATTCAATTGTTTCACTTGCAGGACAATAGCCTTGTGCCCATTGTGGAGCAATAGATACCTTATGGATGGTGACCATTCCATTGATGGAACCATTGAAGTGACAGAGAAAGCATGGGGTTAGGTTTTATTCTACTTGCCACATAACGTTTTAAATCCCTTGAAGTGGCAGAGAAAGCATGGGGTTAGGTTTTATTCTACTTGGCACAAAACATTTTGTTGTTTGAGGGTGCTTTGTTAAATTCCAGTATGGTGACTCCTGGTGTCGAGCAGAATGGGAAAGAAACCCTACAACTTATTGCATAGTACACTCTTAAAATGCTCAAGAGGAGGGTGTCGCCAACTGTCCCTACAATTATGGTGTCGACTTGTAAAAATTGCCATTATCATAAAACCTTATGCTTTATAGGACGTTACAAAAATTTATTTTTATATTCTCTTGAACTTTGTTATATTGTGTATGCAATATAGTTATAGTGAGAACAATTTAATGTTGAGGCAACCTTGAATTTGAATGCAATGAACCAAAGCCCAAATCCACTCCATGTTTTCTCTTCTTATGTACGGGCCTTTCAAAACACATGTCTCAAGACCTGGAAGGGTCCTCCAGAGAATGCTCAATAAACATAGAGAGTGCTCCTTATTTGAGTTAAGGAAAATTATCTTGCCCATCTAGGGCGATACTCTGTTGAAGGTGAAGATTCTAAGAAGGGAATGTTTGTTAAGACCTCCTCTTGCAACATGGATAGGATAAGCTTTTGTCTCTACTTAATTGGGCACTCAAAATCCTGAAATTTTCCAAGAGTTTATATTATCATTATTTCAATAATGGGCAAAGCTCAAAGCACTTAAACTAGGTTTTCACCTATGGTCTTTGATATTTTGACTATTGAATTATGAAGCAAAAGGAAAATGATTTCTTATTTTAACAATACAGAAGGTCACACTGATGTCCATGTGTTTCTATTCAAATATATATATATATATATATATATATTTGAATAGAAACACATGGACATATATATATTCTCATGGTTGCAGTGAATTATGTTAGGATACAATCTTAAATGTAATATAATCTGAAATGGAATATAATCTCATAGTTATAGTGAGCCATTTTAAAACTTGAGTGGGATATATGTTCACAGACTTGGTATACGATATGACATACATGATGTTATTTTATTTGAAAGAGATATTTCATATTCAGTTTTCCTCCTTGGTATTATCATGATTCTTGTTCATGGATTTACCATCTTGACATTCCTCCTAGAATAGCTTTTTTGTTTTTATTTTTTGACACTTTTTCCATTCTATTGGAAAGTTTCTAAGCTTTATGCCACGCCCAGTTGTGCCTTTTATTTTCATCATATTGCTTGTTTTTTGATCAATTTTGAATGATGAGAAATGACAAATCTCTTTTCGCAAATTGATTGTAAAATGTAGAGATCATTTCTGCTAGGGTAGACATAACATAAAGTAAATATTTCATTTTCCCAATACAAAATATATGCAGAGGCTAAAGAAAGTTAGCTGGAAAACACATATTTGTAGATAACCCATGGTGATTGCTCTGAGAGCACTATGTTTACGTCGCTTCATGTAAATCACTTGATCTCATTACTAATATATGTATTATTGTGAGGTAAAACTATAATGATAATGTTGTAGGTAGGAGGAAATGAAGCAATACCCAAGGAGAAATGAAGCAATACCCAAGGAGAAATAATTAGAGAGTCAAACCATGAATAAAGGGACTGCAAAGGAGCATAATAATCCATGAAAATGAGTCACCACCAATATAATAAATACAAAAACACTTATATGACATGCTTGTAGGGATGGATTTCACATGTGTGCTTCTGCACAATATTTGTTTACATAGATTTCTGAGCTGAGCTTCAAAATTAACATTATGAATGATATTTTTTACCATGTTTTGGACAAAGAAACTCAGAAGAACAATAATTAATCAAATTTTCAACAACATAACGTGGGTCATCATATGTCATATATTGAATATCAACATGTTACCGTTAAAAATAAAACCAACTCATATCATAAGTACAATACCTTTGTATCTCCTTCAAAATAGGGCATACTTCAGTCTTCCAAGTTCCCCTAGTTGTGAACACGCATACGATGAGGCGAAGAACCAAGCCCACTTAAAACACCTAAAATTATGGGTGTTTTGTTTGAAGACTTGTCTCTACTACTAATCGGTGGTGTTTCTGCATTGTATGTTTTGTTTGAATCTCTACTACTAATTAGTGGTGTTTTCGGAGGGGGTTGGTGAAAGCACAATTGAGTCATAAAAAGGTGATATTTCATAACAAGCTATGCAACTATAGTCCCAAAGTTGAACTCCTTCATTTACATGATAATCTATGCAAATATAATTGATTGATGTTGCCAGACATGTTTTTCAATCTTTAGGAGATAGATCTCTCGTGCATTGGATCAAACCATAAATCGTTCAAGACAATGAGTCTATAGTTGTACCGGAAGAAGATCATGTCATTCCATTTTCATATTTATCTAACAATTGGTGTAAGTGTGTATCAATAGCTCAATCAAGGCCATTAGGGTTGGAGATATTTCCCTCAAGGTAAGTACACCCTACATCCAAGTCCAATTGTGTGAAGAAACTATAGTTTTCATAACATAAGAAGTGCTCAAAAGGAGAGATACTACCACTCGAACTGACATCATTCCCATAAGCTTGTGGAAGGGTAGTTGTCGTGAACTGTGAACATCAATAATGTTGGCCAATTGTCATGTCTACCTTGCATTGGAGGAGGCCAATGCTCCAACCCCGATAGCTTTGATGTGGCTATTGAGAAATAGTTAAACTAATTTTTAGATAAAGATGCAAATGAAGCGACACAATCTACTTTAGTTACAACTATAGACTCACTGTCTCGAATGATCTATGATCTGGTCCAATGCATGAGAGATCTATTGACGAGACTACGACTACAAAACATGTCTAACAAATGCAATCAATTCTATTTTCATAACTTATCATGGAAAGGAAGCACTATGGACTTGGATGGTCTTGGCTTGATACCACAAGCACTTATATGACATGCCTGTAAGGATGGATGACACATGCATGCTTCTACAAAATATTTGTTTACATAGCTTTCTGAGTTGTTCCATTGAACACAATATTAACATTATGACTGATATTTTTTACCATGTTTCGGACAAATAAACTCACAAGAACGATATTTAATTAAATTTTCAATAACATAACATTGGTTATCAAATGACATATATTGAACATGAACATGTGTCTAGAGAAAAGTAAATAACATAGACTAATCAAATGACTTGTGAAAGTAGGTAAAACCTTCATTTAAATAAAAAGTTGTATATGAGAAAGCTATTGAAGTCACATAATGTGGCATGTAACATGAATTAATACTACTCAAATCAAATGTATAGGAAAACATCAGAAATTTCTATATTATAACTTATATGCTAAGTGAACAATACACTCTCAAGAACTTGAACTAAGTCATGCAAGATCTTGTCAAAATGGTTGATTAAATTTCATAAGAGAACATTAATTCCTTGATGGATGTATTTCTAGATCGGAACACTGATATTTGGAAAAAAATATTAATTCGAAATTCGGGCTCCAAATATGTAAGTGATGGTGAAAGAATGTAAACATACCAACAAATTCTTTGAACTACCTACTTCGTGAGTGTTTTTTCATAATTAGTGGTAATTGGTCATTAGGCTCAAGAATGGGACCAACACGACTTTATTTAAAAAGTACATTATAGTGTTTGTTCTCCACATAGGTTTCATTTTCATTGTACTGTAATTGAACAAAAGAGAGGCTTTAGTTCAACCCCATAGTATATAACCATATCATCTAATCATAAATGAATTCAATTCAAACATTTTTCTTTCTTAAGTTCACCCTCAATAAATGTTACACATCTCTATGTGAGAGGTAGTTATAAAATGTAATCCCTATCTTTTGGCTTCATCTAACAAATGTCCATGGAAATTGTATTTTTTTTGTAGTATTAAGTACTCATTAATCAAGAACTATTAGTCATGATTACTAATTGTTACCGCTCAAAATATTGCTATGGGAAATTCACACCTTGTGAATGAGAGCTTGGGGAAACAATTATGCAATCCACCCACTGTCACATCACTAGCCTTGCCTCTTCACTTTAAGGCTAGGTTTTATAACTTGAAGAGGGTATTCTTGAGGGGTCACAACTAAGTCCCATCATTGTACCTGGAAGGGGAAGGTTTAGGACTTGGTTTGACTTAGAGTTTATATCTTCTCTTAAGGTTAAAGCACCTCAAGTATGAGAGAATAAAATCCAAGAATATGAGCTCAAGTTATAATTTAGACAATAATGCTCTATTGAAAGTGCTTGGAATGATTTTTTTTCATAAATATGAAGTAAAAATATGTCAAAGAAATGCACCATTCACCATACATCATTTATCACCATCCATCTACAGGTTATATTCCAAAGTTGATCAGCAAAATTGCACAAAGGAAATGGGTGGCGTTCTTATCAAACCAAGAGAATATTTGCACAAAGTGTTACTATTGAGCCAATGATCTTGCAATCAAAGGAAATGTGAATTGTTGTATTGAAATCATAAGGGAAACCAATATCACATTTATCTAATGAGTATTGTCAAAATGAGAGACAATAAAGAGAACTTTGAACCATATAAGAATATCTAATAAGTTTTGTTGTAATATACTGTTGCGATAAGGCACTAAGGCCTTTGTGAATGAGGTAAGCAAATGAAAGTGTACTAACAAAGATATGTCATACTATTCAAACAATAAAGTCTTGATTACTAGATTGCATAGTTATATCATTCTCATAATGCATATATTTATGATTTTTATGCCACGTATTGCAAAGAGAGGATTGCCTAAAAATTCCTTCAATATAATGAAATACTTCTAGTTACTCATCCACATAAATGGAAATAGTTAAGGTTCTTTCACCATAGATCGAGAATGTCATATTTGAACTAGATATTAGATTTGTGAGAACATCATAAATGTTGAAGAAACCGATAACATGAACTGTGTAAAGGAGTTATGTATTAACCAAGAGCATTAACCTCGACTAAATCACTATGTAAACAACATTAAAAGTAAGGTAACATTTATCTCTTAAGGAAGTTGTTGTAACATTTCATGCATCAATCTGATCCTAGAGAGAAAATGGAGAAACAAAACACATAAATGTTGGCCAAAGAACAACTATATCATAATCATCACATGTACTCTTAAACTTTGTAGTTTGAAAAGCAAGAAGAGACCCTCAAACATTAACCCAAAGTGATAACATTAGGCCATTTCATAAGGTCATTGGACTTACCAAGGCATCAATTTGTCACTCGAGATAGTTTATAGCACAATACTCATCAAACTTTGCAAAAATGATCCTTTTAACAATAACATTCAGTGAGATAATAACTATGTACTTTTAGGACAATTACGATACTTTTGCATAGTGATCAAAATAGAAGTGATGTTTTGCCTTGCGAGGGAGGTTATTGGACAATGATCAGAAAGGAGATAAAGATTCCCATTCTAGAGAGGTCATTACTCATTTATTTACATTGATGTGTCATCGGACATGGTTTAGGGTAGTAACACCTTTAATGTTGGATTAATGATAAAGTGTAACCCTTATTCACACATATATTCAACAAGTCAACCATAGATGGGACACCAATAAACCAAATTGTCCATACTTATGATATCATTGTTTGTTATATGTGAGTGTGATAATCATTGACCATACTTAAAAATTGCAAGAATGAACGATCTAATTAGGGTCAATACCACATGTTCCAAGCAACAATATCTAGGGCATCCACAAGAATAATAATTTTCATTTCTCTTCAAGGATACCTCAGTATGCAAGGGTTAGATAAAAAAATATGTGGCAATGAAACTTATGTTCAAAACCCTTGATATGCTAGTACCAAATAACACCTTTTGAAGAGCAATCTAGCATAAATAAAATATAAACATTAGATATATCATTGAAGCCCAAACAAGCTAGACCAAAAATAGGACAAGGTGAACCCTAGATTGCAAAACAAAAAGTAGAAAAGAAACAAAGAAAGGAAAATATGATTTTGGTTTTTTTGGTGGTTGAAGTCAAAGGATATACTAATGCCTAGAGAGGGCTATGTGGTCTCTACAATGTTGATATCACTCGAAGGATTTCCTCTCATGTGTTAACTCGAGCCATAAGGTTCTCTTCAAGATTTCGATGGGGGGATTATTCCTTTAAGAATCCTCTCCAACTACTAACAAGATGATCCCAAAGGTTGGCCAAGGAAAAAGGGAAGAGCCCTAGGACATCCTACTTTAATGCAATGGAAAAAATCGTCAATGGTCAAATGGGCAAGGCGAGAAGACTATACCTTGAGTTACCCTTATAAGTGGAGCATGATTCCATTCTTTGGCCTTGTAGTATCTTTTTCCTCCAACAAACATGTTTGTTTTTTTATCTAAACCCTTTAAAAATAACTAAACATTCACTAAGAAGAAATATAAATGCACAAGAACTCTTGTAAGATAGTTTTCTCATTATTCCCCAACAAAGAAAATGAGAGAGGTCTCCTCCTTTTATAGTTAAGGATCTTCCTAAATAAATGTGCTAGCTTAATACCATGAGCTCAAAACCATTTTCTGAATCAAAACCTCGAGGAAAATGCAATAGATGAGATAAAATATCTCTCAAAACCCTTTCATACAATAATTCCCCTCTCAAAATGGTCAAATACATCAAAATAGGGCCACACGTGTGGAATAGAGAGACCTAGGAGAGATGTGCCTCTCAAAAAATGTTCCAACGTCTCATCAAAGAGTGAAAGGTGAGTCAAATATGGTCCATGGACCCAAATGATCCTCTAACCAACTTCCAAAATCTAGGGAATGGTCCAAAAATGAAGCAACCAACTCCCAAGATGTGGCGTAACCCTCGCATGAGTGGGACATCCAAAAGAGAATCCAATGGTAAATTTCATGTGTGGCCGCCTCAGTGTGGGCGTTCCTCAATAAAATCAAGGTGGTCAATGCCACATCACCCAGTGGTCAACCTAGAAACCTGCAAGTACTCCAACAACCTATAATTGTCTCCTCAAATGTATAAAAATCTCACATGTGGTCCAAGAAGGAAATAAAAATGCACAAGTGTGATACATTGTTCGACTGTGTAAGGAGAACAACTCCGAGTGGTCCATGTGGCAAGTGTGATGACGTGCCCCTGTCATTCCCTGATGCACTGTCACATATCCCAATGCAGTTACATGTATCCCAATGCAATTACATGTATCCCAATGTAGTACATGAATCCCAAGGTAAATGACATAGATCCCAATGTTTGAAGATATGATCAAATATAAGTACATGGATCCCAATGTGACATCATGGATCCCAATGTGACATCATGGATCCCAATGCAATGTCACAGATCTTGAGGCATGGTACACATATCCCAATGCAAGGTACCCACTTGGAGTGATGGGTCTAGCTTCTTGGCAAGCCCATTAGATGATAACACATAGTGATCTCTCTTAACACACCATAGCATATAAGGGTTAGTTTTAATATTTGTGTAAGTTTTACCAAAGGGAAACAACATTAACCCTTATACATGAGACAAGTCCTAGGACAACAAGTATTTTCGAAGTCCCTAGGTGAAAGATGGGTAATATGATGAATAAAGATGAAAAGGGAAGATAAATACTCCATGTGATGACCCTGGAAGTCATCTATATGCATAGGTGTTTTTATTTTTTCATATAGCTTTCATGAGCTAGTATATTTTTCTACAATAGCTTTCAAGAGGGAGATTTATCATTGAGTTACTTGTCCTCATAATTGTTTCTTAATACCCCTTTATGCCTTTTTATTTATGTGTTCATTATTTTGAACATGTCTCTTTTTCATTAGATAATGAGAAGAACAACATAACAAAAATATGACACCTTTTGAAGGTACCTTTGAAGTTGTCACCCCTTGGGGGGGTAACATCTAGCTCATACTCGAGGACATGCACTCTAATACTAAAGTGTATGAGAACTCCAAAATCTCCTGCAGAATTGTGGCCTTCACACCATTTGACTTGACAAAGGCATGAGAAGGGGTGAATCTACCACCCCGGTGAGATAAAAACTACTTTGCAAAAAAATACAAAAAAATCACTAAGTCTAAGAATGAAAGAAAGCATGAAAACATATGCAATAAATTATTCTAAGGAAAATCAAATGCATCAAGCAATGCATGGAAATAAACATATAAATGAAGGAAAACATGCATGGAAGGAAAACATGCACTCTAAAATCCTACTCAAGAAATAAATGGATCAAGGAAGTATTGGTGATAGAGGGTAATGTATCAAGGTTCAAGGTAGGATGGTGATCTTACCTGAGACCTAAAAGAAATTGAAAGATTATGTCACAATTCTTTTGAATCCAACAACACATAGGGCTAATGGGACAACCAACTCCCAATATGTGACGTAACCCTTGTATGAGTGGGACATCCAAGAGAGAATCCAATGGTAAGTGTCATGCGTGGTCGCCTCAATTTGGGTGTTCCTCGAGAAAATAAAGGTGGTCAATGCCACATTACCCAGTGGTCAACCTAACCACCTGCAACTACTCCAACAGCCTATAATTGTCTCCTCAAATGTATAAAAATCTCTGACATGTGGTTCAAGAAGGGAATAAAAATGCACAAGTGAGATTACAATGTCCAACTGTGTAAGGAGAACAACTTCGAGTGATCCATGTGGCAATTGTGATTACATGTCCTTGTCATGCCTTGATGCACTATCACATATCCTAATGTAGTCCCTGAATCCCAAGGTAAATGACATAGATCCCAATGTCTGAAGATATGATCAAATATAAGTACATGGATCCCAATGTGACATCATGGATCCCAATGTAATGTCACAGATCTCGAGGCATGGTACACATATCCCAATGCAAGGTACCGACTTGGAGTGATGGGTCTAGCTTCTTGGCAAGCCATTAGATGATAACACATAGTGATCTCTCTTAACACAACATAACAGATAAGGGTTAGTTTTAATATTTGTGTAAGTTTTACCAAAGGGAAACAACAATAATCCTTATACATGCAACAAGTCCTAGGACGTCAAGTATTTCCGAAGTCCCTAGGTGAAAGATAGGTAATATGGTGAATAAATATGGAAAATGGAAGGTAAAGACTTCATGTGATGACCCTCAAAGTCATCTATATGCATAGGTATTTTTATTTGTTCATCTAGCTTTCATGAGCTAGGATTTTTTTCTACAATAGATTTCAAGAGGGAGATTTAGCATTGAGTTACTTGTCCTCGGAATTGTTTCTTAATACTCCTGTATGCCTTTTTTTTTATGTGTTCCTTATATTGAACAAGTCCCTTTTTCATTAGATAATGAGAAGAACTGCAGAGCAACAATATGACACCTCGTGAAGGTACCTTCGAAGTTGTCACCCCTTGGGGGGTAACATCCGGCTCCTACTCGAGGACATGCACTCTAATGCTAGAGTGCATGAGAAATCCATAATCTCATGCAGACTTGTGACCTACACACCATCTCACTTGACAAAGGCATGAGAAGGGGTGAATCTACCACCCCGGTGAGATAAAAACTACTTTGCAAAAAAAAATAAAAAATCACTAAGTCTGAGCATGAAAGTAAAGCATGAAAACATATGCAATAAATTATTCTAAGGAAAATCTAATGCATCAAGCAATGCATGGAAATAAACACACAAATGAAAGCAAACATGCATGGAAAGAAAACATGCACTCTAAGATCATACTCAAGGAAATAAATGGATCAAGGAAGTATTGGTGATAGAGGGTAAGGTATCAAGGTTCAAGGTAGGATGGTGATATTGAAGTACAAACCTGAGACCTAACTTTAATTGAAAGATTGTGTGACATTTCTTTTGAATCCAACAACACATAGGTCTAATGTAATCAAGTGGCAAAGGTGGCTCCAACTACGGGTATAGTTGATGTTTACCATGATCAAAGGACAAAAATAACCCATATGACTTAAGGTTGGTCTTCTTTCCTAATAACATCCTCCCAAAGGTTGATTATGCAGTTCTTCTAAGTGATCATTCTTCTTACATACTTCATCCTTAGCTTCCTTATATTCAAGTTCCAAAGAAAAGGAGAGGAATGCCTAACTACTCGAGCTTTCATCCAAATTTCTCACATATTCATTCTTGGGTTGATTAGGGTCTTCAACATGATATCTTTTGTAATTTTCTCTATCCAACTTCACAAAAGTTCCATCACGATGGGGATAGTAGCATATGAAAGGTCTATTTGTAAGGATCTCCCTAAATGAGAAGTGAACTTCCTCGACAAAAGCATCCCCCAAGAGTTTGGGATATCAATGACAACATCTATCATAAGCATGACATCCAGATATATATTCAATCTTACAACCAAATTCTTTATCACACCAAACACTTCTACCTCTCTCCTATCCATGGCACAAATGTTCTGGTATGGTCTTGTTACCTTGAGGACCAATTGTTGCATTGTTTTCAAAGGCATGACATTGGTTGATGCCTCATAGTACAACAAACAATTTTGCAATAACAAATTGTTCACTTGCAAATATATGTAAAACGAGCCGCGTCCTCCATTCAATCCTCCTTTTTCCACAGTTTTCAAGATTACAAGTGTATTGCTAGAGGACTCTTCCTTTCCTTCACCTAATCCCAAAATTTGTTNTTTTTTTTTTTTTTTATGGTATCTTTGCAAACTCCAAGAAAGGGATATAGATATGGGATTTGGAAAAGTAGGATTTCAAATCAATATTGATATCTTCACAAGTAGCTTTTGACATGTCTGAAACATCACTTGAAGTCTTTGTTGGATGAATTCATTGTTCTCTTTGTAACATCACTTGGGGTTGCAGATCTTGGTCCATTTGATGTTGTGGAATAGGAGCACTTAGCTGGGTTGGAGGCTCTTGGGGTTGAGGTTGAACTTGTTTATCCCTTTGTTGATAAGTGACCTAGTCCTTTTCTAGGATTATCCTCTCTATTTCTTCCTGAAGGGGTTTAGGGGATAGAGCTCTAGAAATATTGGATTGATCAAGGTCCCTTTCCTTTTCCCATTTAACTCGTTCATTAGGAGAGTTAGAGAAAACATTAATCTCATTGCAAAAATCATCGACATAATTGATAGAGTTTCTTGGCCCATCATTGTAACTCTCAGTTGCTAATCTAATAGCTTCCTTGGAAACCAAACAAGTGTCTTTTTTATGCAACAAATCACAAGGTTTACACCATGGAAAAGGATCTTCTTCGACCGCATTGTTTGACTCTAAGGGGTTGGGAACCTTTTGTTCTTGATCATGTTGAGCTTGTCTAGGTCTATCCCAACCACCTCACCCTCTAGGTTAAAATCTATTTTGATGGGCTTGCCTTTCCAAATGGAGTATCTTGTTTTGCATAGCTTTATTTTGTTGTTGGAGGGTTTATGTTTGTTTAAAAAAATGACTCTGATCATCTTCATAACATCAACTAGAAAGGCCGTCATCTTATTCTCAGAACTTTTAACATTGAAAATATTCTTCTTAGGTTCACTCTTAGTCACGGAAGAGCTTGATTGGCTGAGTCTTCTAGAAGCAGTAAAATTCTTCTCAACCTTACATAGTCTTAACTAGAACCATCTACAATCTATTTTGCAACATTTTGAAGTATAATTTTTCCAAACATGCCACAATGACAAATCAATGCCTTAAATGGGTCCAACGATCTTGTGAAACTATTGAATGTTGCCTTCTTTCTGATCACTGTTAAAGGCTTTCTTAGTTTCCTAAAATTGTACAAAATAAGGTGCATATGTCATGATAATATAGATTTTTTTTGGCAATGTTTTGTAGGTTTCTTGCTCCATATATTCCCTAGAAACAAATTGATGCTTAATATGTTCCAACGACCTTACAAAACTACAAACATATTTCAATTCATTTTTACTGCATGAGAGAATTGTAAGAAGATGAGTAAATCAAAATGTAGTTTTGTAAGACTCTAGAGAAAAATGTGGACATTTATTGGAGTATAAATTTATGGAGAGGATTGATGTAGGAACACAAAAGTGTAGCCACAATTTTGATAGGTGATGATAGGGTAGATTGTTGACTAAGCAAAAATTTGTTGAGAAAGAAAAGGATCTTAAGGAACTAGATCGAGTCAAACTTGATAGAATTAAACCACACATAGCATACCCCATGTTAGATAAAAATGACTGATCTGGATTGGATCATCATATAATTTGTCATCTATTTTGGTACTTTCAGGGTGGAAAAATTGGAGTTGTTGACTTGTAGGTCCCATTTTAGGGGCATGTCTCACTTTGAAGACTTGGGGTCTAGAACCTTTCAAAGCCTGTTTGAGACCTTATATGACTATTTTTTGGGTCAGAATTTTGCATGCATAAGTCCAACCTCTTGACACTATTTCAAACTAGGATATCTTTCCAACGACATGAAAATCACCTCAATTGGAGTTCATATGTGGAAGTTATGCCTCCTGCAAGTTGACCTATCTCGTGGATCACCATGATACTGAGTGGATGCCACATCATCTTCCATTAGTCATACATGTGGAGCGACTCACATGTGGTATTTCAAGATTAGTCTAGAGAGTCCAAAACCCTAATAATAATTAGGGGTCGAGGCATGTGAAAACCCTAACCCTAACCCTAGATGGCTATCAACCTATGTTAAACAATGGATCACTAGGAAAGGTAGGTGTTACATTCTTAGTGTATTGAGTATTTTTCCATATGAGATTCAGATCATAGCACCGAGAGTGGGATAATAACGGAGATCAAAGGGAGAAGGAGATCCTATAACAACCATATTGGCCATATTGTCCATGGCATCTCCATAGTAAGTGCCCTGTTATTTGTACTTGCATTTAACAATGGACAAGAAAGGACCAGAGCACGAGCCTCACCTTTTGGTTGGGTTTTTCCCGTATAATATTTTTCCAAGGGAGATCTTATGTTCATTGTGTGGATGGTGTGCCATTGCTTATCTCTTTCATTTTAGTTTTGAAACTTATTTCAATAATTTTTGTGATAAAGTTAGAAATATTAAGTCTACAATCTTCAACATAATATTGCACAATAAAAAAATTGTAGAACATTATAAGATCTATTTCGATGAACTATTATAAGACTAGGTCAAATCATTTTCCATAAAACCAAACCAATTCTATAAAAGTAAAAGCACAATCCTTTATTATAGTTTTCTAGTTGGTTAGTGTTTTGGTTATGTTGCATTGTGTTTCCATAGATCATAACACCGACATATTTTCTATGGAGACAATAAGTTCAGTAGACAAACATGTATGACCATCAATTTTTTATTAATGCAATCATTTTTAGTTTGTATGTGACATGTGTCTTTACATGGCCCTCCAAATTTGTAGTTGCATGATTTATAAATTATTGATGATTATTTATAAACTAGCACAGCCGCTAACTCGCCGCTGAGAACACCGAAAGGTAGCGACTGATAACGCGTGCCCCCAATATTATACTGAGAATGTGTGCCCCTAATATAAAACGTTTGTGGTAATCCGTCTGTGGTAATATGAAACGTTTAACTGCATTAGGTTGATAATAGGTGTACGCCTTTCGGCCTAATAACAGAGATTTTGTAAACCAAGACATGTTATTTGAGAGAGATTTTTCTGAGACATGGAGACTGGAAACTGCAAGTGGCATGTAACCAATGTCAAGACTCATTAACACAATTTGTGATTGTATCTCATACAGCCATAAGAACTCTGGTTGCTGCATGCTTTTCATCCCAACTTAAGCATGCAGGAACTTCATTCTTGGGATGATTAAAGTCTTCAACATGATATCTTATGTAATTTTCCCTACCCCCAACTTCACAAAAGTACTATCACGATGGGGATCCCTCGACAAAAGCAAGCATCCCAAGAGTTTGGGATATCAACGACAACATCTGTCGCGACATCAAGATATATATTCAATCTTACAATCAAATTCTTTATCACACCAAACACTTCTACCTCTCTCCCATCCATGGCACAAATATTCTGGTATGGTCTTGTTACCTTGAGGATTAAGTGTTGCATTGTTTTCAAAAGCATGACATTGATTTCCCAGAGTCCAACAAACTATTTTGCAATAACAAATTGTTCATTTGCAAAGATATGTAAAACGAGCCGCGTCCTCTCTTCAATCCTCTTTTTTCCACAGTTTTCAAGATTACAGGTGTATTGTCAGAGGACTCTTCCTTTCCTTCACCTAATCCCGTTTGATTTTCTTTCTTTGTGATGGTATCTTCGCAAACTCCAACTGTCTGTTTGATCCGAATCGGATATATTTCTTCCCCATTGAATGGTGTCCACTTTTGCAATGGAATGGAGTCCAAGCTGTTTACAACCTACGCAGTTTGCAAGACAGCAGCTGGAGGATGGTCTTTGGTATTGTTTGTTGAAATAGGCTCTTTTGAACTTATATTCTGTAAATAATAAGAAGATGCATAGTTTGAATCTGAATATAATGTGTAATGCACATAGTCCAAATCTAATGGTGTCCAGATGCGGTCGAATTTGTCCTCAGGATACCTGCTCAATCAACCATACAAATCTATGCAGGTCAATCATTAACAACAGAAAAATATGCTCARCCCTACTGCATCAAAATTGGTTCCAATATGAGTAAGTATTATGGCAGGTGCTAGATTTAAATTTATTACAATTTATTCTTCTGGCTTGATTTTCATAGGTAAATATAAAAAGTTCAAAGGATCACGAGTCTCCGAGGTTCTGACCAAGCAAATGTACATCACTGTGATAGAAGTAATGGATTGGAAATCCTGCAACTATGTGATATATTTTTTCTCCGCAACTGATACTGAGAAATCCTGCACACCACAAGAAAATAATTAACAAMRYGAATATCYTGTCAAYCAAATCGAATGAAAAACACGATATCAAAGGACGATTCTAAWCRCAAGAGCATGACGACTGGGGCTATCCAACCGGCCCATTTGCCATAACGAWTTTTTTACATCGTTCCACCAATTTTTATAAAGTGCTCAGGAAGCACAAAAGGATTAGGACAGATGGTCTCAGCGTTTTATCCGCGTGAGAAGTTTCCCTGACAAGAGTGTACATTAGATTTCAACTTTCAGCATTTCTTCACTGTCATTAAACGCGTAACTTGTAATKYCTCCCATCTTTAAATGGTTTTCGTTGTGTTTGCGTTTTGTGATTATGCAGCCCATCGCCTTTCTGTTACACTAACAGCAAACTTTCAGAAAATTAACCTTAAATGCTCGCACCCTGGTTCGCATAGGACCAGTTCAGTCCAAAGTTTCGGAAAATTAACCTTAAATGCTGGCAGCCTGGTTCGCATTCGGCCCTCCGTCGACATGCCACCGTGTAGCTTGCCAAACTGTCGACCAAACCTCCGATTTGTTCACGTATCTCTTCTTTTCAGATTGTTGGATCCGTGTATTCGTTGGATTTGTGCCACGTGGAGATAGAAGTGTAGAATCCGTACCATTTTTCATCGTACGGTCAGCCAACCAAATTGTCATACGCATGACACGTGGCACTGTCCAGGCCACACATCTCAACCCTCTGAGACATCACTTCTTAGGAGATTGACATTAAGAAGGATGTTACAATAAATAAAAGACATCCAAGTGGGTTCGATCTAAAATGTTGTAAACTCATCTCTAACATCTCTCTTCTAATATTTGACATAACTTCAATTTCCAACTATTTTTTTTTTTTTTTTAAGAAACAAATAGATTCTTATATGACAAAATAACATCCATGCTTCTCCAGCGATAAAGAATGATATGTTAAGAGTCGTATGAGGAGTTAAATTCCTACTACATTCATACCACGTTAGGAGTTAAATTCCTACTACATTCATACCATGATATGTTAAGAGTTGGATTTGTGCCACGTGGAGATAGAAGTGTAAAATCTGTACCATTTTCATCATACGATCAGCCAATCAAGTTGTCATACGCATGGCCACACATCTCAACCCTCCGAAACATCACTTCTTCGGAGGTTGACATTAGGAAGGATGTTACAATAAATAAAAGGCATCCAAATGAGTTCGATCTAAAATGTTGTAAACTCATCTCTAACATCTCTCTTCTAATATTTGACATAACTTCAATTTCCAACTATTTTTTTTTTTTTTAATTAGAAACAAATAGATTCTTATATGACAAAATAACATCCATGCTTTTCCAGCGATAAAGAATGATATGTTAAGAATCGTATGAGGAGTTAAATTCCTACTACACTCATATTGGCAATTCCAGGTAACACTTGAAGATTTAAAGAACGAGACCAAGATCAAAATGGATGAATTTATGGAAACTTGCTCGCCGTATCTTAAATCTAAAGTTAAAAAACATGTGTATTGTATTCATAGATACATGCATTTTATTTAGAAAATAATAATACAATAAATATAAGAAACTATATCTAAGAAAATTAAAAGCATGAAATAATTTGTGAAGAGGGAACTAATCAATTTATCATCAAATAGAGGACTAAATTGTAAATCTAATTGAAATCATCAAACAACTTGAGTGAGCAATAAATTGATAAGCTAAGTGCTTAGTGGGGCTAGTTTCTTTAATTAATTCAAGTATGTTATTTTTTAATATGTTTACTAGAAAATTATTGAAATCATCAAACAACTTGAGTGAGTAGCTAATTGAGAAGCCAATTAGGACTCAGTTCTTTAATTAATTTAAGTATGCTATTTTTTAAAATACTTTTACTATAAAAAGTAGTTACAAAATGAGAAAGCTTAGGGTTGGTAGTATAGTTCACGAGATTCCCATATTTTTAGTGGCATTGGTAGATGTATGTATAGTTGGTTTCAAAAATGCATGTAGTTGCCATTGCCACACACATCCTATAAGCACACTGAATAATTTGCATGTCCGATGTGTAGCATTTGGTAATTCATATTGATGTTGATCATCAATACGATCACCATCATCATTGAAAAACTTAGATGGGCAATGCATTGGAGCACTCACAAAATCAGATGGAAAACATCCTGGAGAATTCATGTTGTTGAAAATGGATGTGTTATAGGAGAGATAAGTTTAGCATGGATGGGATTAGTTGGTTGTTGTGGATAAATGATCGGATCATCATGTATAGAAATTGATGTGATTCCATCAGTTTCCATGATAAACACCGAAGTTGGAAACAAAGAAGTTGGAGTTGATTGCATGGCCATTGTTTTAGCCCTTTGTTTACATGAAGGATGTTTGGAGAGAAGAACTATGGTCTCATATTTTCTTATTATTTTGACATTGAGTGCAATGGAATTTGCATTAGACATTGGTACGGATAACCCTTCCATAAATACGAAACTTGATGGGACTCTATCGGTGTCGCCCACTATACCACTCATTGAAAATCCAACATCAAATGAACCATTCACTACACCATGAAATGCCTAGTCTATAAACGATCCTTAGAAATAACCGAAGACATTGTAGAATCTATTATGTTGAGTATTTCCCCTTTTTGAAATTAATTGATTTCTTGCAATATCAACAATCTAGTTGACAGTTAAAGGATTTTTTTACAAGGTCGCCCTGGCTTTTTCTCGAGATGTGTACGATATGTAGAGACAGTATGACCTACTTCATTTTCCTCATTCATTTTAACCACCTACATTAGAAATGTCTAAAATTATTGATTCCATATTATTAAATTCTTAATGGGACTCTATCATTGTTTCCCACTATAACACTCATTGAAAAGCCAACATCAAATGAACCATTCACTACACCATGAAATGTCTACCCTATAAATGATCCTTAGAAGTAATCAGAGACATTGTAGAATCTGTTATGTTGAGTATTTCCCCTTTTTGAAATTATCGATTTGGTGCAATATCGACAATCTAGCTGAGAGTTAAAGGATTTGTTTTCCAAGGTCGCCCTAGCTTTTTCTTGAGACGTGTACGATATTTAGACATAGTATGACCTACTTCATTTTCCTCATTCATTTGAACCACCTACATCACAAATGTCTAAAATTATTGATTATGTATTATATAATTGAAAGCATAAATATCTAAAATGTTTCATTCAATGTTATATAATTGAAAGCACCAGTAAATCAAGTAGTGTTATTAAGTAAAATCTAGAACCAACAAATAACATTGTTACTTACCTTTGAAAGTATTTAAGATGTATAATTTTAAATTAAAAGTTGTCTAAATTCATCTTGATCTCTCTTATTTTATTTAGAAAGAGTCTATAAGTATCAAATATCAACAAACTTTTGTGACTTTTGTTGTTTAGTTTAGTCTTGATTTGCACTCGAATCTCATTAGAAATGAAACTCTTGTTGATCACTTCAGTCTTGATTGGCATTTGAATCTCATTAGGAAATGTTATATCTAGGTCCTAATGAATGGAAAATTCAACAATATAGAACATATGGTATCGACAAATAGGAACAAGACTATTTGTAGTCACATTCCATGCTCTAAGCTACGAGGTGGATATATGTCCTTTACCTTAGATTTTAGATGAAGAACACCCATGCCTCTGCAACATGTATAAACATGCAAACAACACACTCATAACCACAACTTATCAATCATTATCCAAAGAAGCAACCTACTTGGTATAAATTAGTATGCTAAGTTCAAGTGATTAAAATTGTAATATAGCCACTTAACGTTGCGTTGGGAATTGCAATTATTTAATTTTTTTGCATTGGAAATTGTAATTTTGAAATACAAGTTCGGCTTTAGAGAACATGACTCCTCCATTAGAAATTGTAATTATGAAGCCCTTAATGATAAAAATCGACAAATCAACAAATCATTAAAAAATCGCAAAACATGAGAGTGAGTTATATAAAAGTGAATAATTACATCATTGCATTAAATATATTTGAATTCACTCATAACCACATCTTATCAATCATAATCCAAAGAAGGAACCTACTTCATATAAGTTAGTATGCTAAGTTAAAATAACAAAAAATTTAATCTAACCGCTTACCTTGCATTGAGAATTCTATTTTTTTTAAAAACTGCATGAGGAATTGTAATTATGAAATATAAACACTTTTGGTAATTATGATTAATCCATTGGAAATAGTGATTAGGAACCCGAGATAATTGGAAATTCAATGATATTTCTATTGTTTTGGTTGAACAAGTCACATAATTGAAATATATTAAATAAATAAATAAATAATCCATCGATTTATTTTATTCGGGAAGATAACATTGCACCATCTAGGAATTGCATTCATTTATTAAGAAAATAACTAAATTACCCAAACTAAGATAAAGAAAAACGTTTTGGGTAATTGTAATTTTATTTGCAAGAAGTCATAGATGAGCAAATAACATCGAAGTTTTAAGAATGTATTTTTTTATAAAGAAAGAGAAAATTGTTCCAATACATTGATTTTAGTGACAATATAATCCGTTGATTTTAACACCAATACAATATATTCTATGTGTGAAATATGTCTAAGAGTTAAGAGTTATCAAGTAGTTGCATTGATTTCAGTAATGATATATTAAAAATAATTGGGTTCATTTATTTCATAAATGATATAGATATTACACATCTCCCAATGGGAGGGAGATGTATAATTCCTTCTATGCTCAAGATGGAGATCACATGTGACACTTTAAAAAAATTACAAAATATTAAGTAAATATAAATACACAATAGTGGTCTTAGTTTAAATTTAAAACCACACACACACACACACACATCTCATACTCACTTATGGGCATATGCCACTACAATTCAACCTCTGTATATACTATATTTTTAAAATTCTTTAACCTTGCTCATAAATAATATGATACCATGAAAAATTATGTCCAACATGGCTTTGATACCAACTGTAATAATATGCCCTACATAGGATAAACTTATGTAGTCGAAATAATATGCAGTCTCATGCATAAATTATGCACACACACACACACACACACACACACACACACACACACACACACAACATAATAGAATTCAACATACAAAAAAACATATTATACACAACATAAAATCATATAATAAGAACACTTATATTTTTATAAGATGACCAACTGGTTGGTTACCTCAAACATTCCACCCACCCATAAACACTAATTTTTTAGCTCTCTCAATAACAGGTCACCCCAAGTTGGGGCTATGATTCCACTAGGGCAAAGGCTACCTAAGCCAACTAGGTCTCACAAAAACAGAAATGGCGTCTAAGCGAAGGTATCAAACTCATACAACAATTCCAACTAACATTCTCTCATTTTCCTCAACCTGCACAACCCAAGGGAGTGTACCCCCTTCTCTGCACCACAATCCCTCAAGTTGTCCCACTTCCCTTCCAGGGATCAAGCACAGGTTGACCAAGAAGTCTCAAAGCTATGGATCCAAGAAATCCGACTGTAATAATGGATTCTCCAGACACCCTTCAAGCCTCACACATTGGGAAATCCTACCCACCCAATTCCCCCTCCAGGGATCTAGCCTTCCCCAAGGCAACCCAAGAAGAATTGGCAACATAATCTCACGTAGGATTGATCTAGGTGGATATTGGTGGCCACCCACCTTTTCCAACTCGCTCAAAATAGTTTTCTGACAATTTTGGCAATTTACTATTTTTAGCAGTTTTCAACTTTCGAGGCCATTTTGAGGGCCAAAATGAAGGTTTTCTAGGATCGATCTTCTCAAAGTTATCTAAAGGCTCTGACTGAGCCCCCAAATTAATCTCCTCGACGATACCTTTCCAACCGGATATCGTGTGCCTAAAACGAAGATCGTATGCAAAAGTTACGACCCCAGGAAGTTGATGTACTAACTTACCCAAATGGGGCCCACATGACTTTTTGCGCTTCATCTCCTAGAGTTAGTTTTTTGGATGTCTATGGTTTTTGACATTCCTGTTTATTGTAAAAAGGCCTTGAGAGCCTCATTGTAATGATCTTCTTGCGAATGAGCGCATCCGTCACATCTCTTCTTAGAGATAAGCCACCACCATTCCAACAATCTTGTTTTCCGTTGCATTTTACAGTTTCATCTTATTTCCTTATTGAACAGAAAACTAGTTTTACTGTATCTATGTTATTCTATGTTAATCATGTTTTAAATATTTGTATTCATTTCGTTCTTCTCATAAAATCTGGATCAGTGGTATCATAGCAGTCTGCTCCTTGTTTTCTTAATGCATGTCCCCAACGAGGTCAGGGTAAAAAGAAATGGGTCTCGAGCTTGTTTCTTTTGAGGAAAAAATCTCTCGCACACCCAAGCGACCTCTCATGGCAGGAGAAAAGAAATATGAAGGGATAGGATATCCTTTCAAAAATTTTCCTGAGGAAGCCCTCACACAACAAAGGAATGAGATGATGAATAGTTTCGCGCAAATACTTCGGCGGATACCAACAGGTGACACATCTTCCTCGAGCGGAGGCGCCGCCCCTTCAAGGTACAAATCAACTTTGATATTCCTATATTTGAAGCTCATATAGACGCAAATGTTGTAGACAATTTTTTTGTCCATAACTTTTTTAATAGAGAAAAGATTACTTTTGCACTCCTCAAAGTCATTCCCCATGTCAAATATTGGTGGGAAAATTTCTATGAGGAAAAGGAAACAGAGGAAACCTCATTATTTACAGTCGTGGCCACCTGGGAATCCTTCAGGGATTTTATTAAGGAAGAATACTACCCTGTCGAAAGTTATGACGACTTGTATACCAAATGGACCACACTACAGCAAGAAAGAGACCAAGCAGTTCCAGAGTTCACAAATAGTCATTCCCCATGTCAAATATTGGTGGGAAAATTTCTATGAGGAAAAGGAAACAGAGGAAACCTCATTATTTACAGTCGTGGCCACCTGGGAATCCTTCAGGGATTTTATTAAGGAAGAATACTACCCTGTCGAAAGTTATGACGACTTGTATACCAAATGGACCACACTACAGCAAGAAAGAGACCAAGCAGTTCCAGAGTTCACAAATATATTCCATACCTTGCACACCAAGCTGGGTAT
Organism: Picea sitchensis; assembly: GCA_010110895.2. Lineage (NCBI taxonomy): Eukaryota > Viridiplantae > Streptophyta > Pinopsida > Pinales > Pinaceae > Picea > Picea sitchensis. The sequence goes on from SNQJ01S0009812.1 coordinate 50,244, forward strand.
CAAATATTCTGAGCGACATCTGGTGCTCAAGTATCATGGTGCTTTGAATATGTACATCCAGACTGAAATGGAAAATTTGGACATCTTTCCTTGGGCGCGACCTACCAATATACCGTCAAAGTCGAGTAGAATCTAAAAAAAACGACGCTACAATTTGGGCCTGGGAACCCCTCATAGTAAAATCCAGGAAGGAGCAGTCCCAACCCACAGAACAAAGGGCAAAGCAAAGATGGACATTATCAAGAAAACCAATCCAAGTCGCAAGCAAAGAAGGACACCAGAAAGACAAAGAAATATATTGGGAAGTGGTGTGACTTCCATAAGAGCCCTTGGCATAACACTGCTGACTGTCGCTCAAAGCAGTCGCTGGTGGTTGAAGTGAAGGCCTCTGAATTAGATGTAGGTTATTACTCTAAGTCAGAACCAAAAAGAGGAAGAAAGATCATTGACACGAAACCCAGTGCCACCGTTGCTACCACCAAGCTCCATCCTGGTGAACCAGACGAGCCAGAAGAAGGCGAGCGCCTCTTCCATTCACAAATGTGGGTAAAAGGCACCTCGTTGCCTTCATCGTTGATAGTGGTAGCCAAAAGAACCTCATCTCAACATACGTCATCAAGTGGCTAGCCCTACCAACAACGTCGAACGCACAACCCTACACCATTGGATGGATCCATGAAGGAAGCGATCTCTGCATTAGCCAACAGTTTCGACTGTCATATGATATCAAGCCATTCAAAGACGAGGTATTGTGTGATGTTTCTCCTCTCAAATTTTGTAATGTTATTTTGGGCCAACCTTATTTATGGAAACATCATGTTGTAATGAGTCTAAGCCTCATAGTGTTATTATTACTTTGAACAAGAAATTGTATAAGATACTCGAGGCAGTCCCTCCTAGTGTTATTTCCTTGATATTTTCCAAGCAATGCAGGAAGGTCATCTCTCAAACCAGGAAATTTGTCTTCTTCGTGATTCTCTCTCAGAGTGAGCGAAAGATCGCAACCACATCCAAGGCCTCCACAGCTGATCTCTCCATACAACAGAAGCAAGTGGATAAGGTCGTGGAAGAATACGCATATATATTCTCCTCTCCTACCGAGGTACCTCTGCACTGTCAGGTCAAGCATCCCATCGATCGGATGCTAGGCGCACCGCTACCCAATGGGCCAGTCTATCGCCGCTCTCTAGTAGAAAATGAGGAAATCAAGAGGAAGATGCAAGAATTGCTCCACAAGGGGCACATATGTCCCAACTCGTCGCCTTATGGGAGCCCAATCATGCTGGTACAGAAGAAAGACGAGACCTGGTGACTCTGCATTGATTACAAGGCTCTGAATAAAATCACAGTCCAAAACCAGTACCTGATTCCCCGAATCGACAACCTCCTTGATCAGCTCACGGGGGCCAAATACTTTAGTAAGATTGATCTGAAGTATGGCTACCACCAGGTCCCAATAGAATAGAAAAATGTATCAAAGATCGCCTTCAAGTCAAAAGAAGGTATTTTTGAATGGTTGGTCATGCCCTTTGGTTTGACAAATGCCCCGATAACTTTTATGAGGATGATGGATGATATCCTACGAAATTTCACCAATACTTTTGTAGTGGTTTATCTAGTTGACATCCTTATCTACAACAAGACTTGGGTGGAACACTTGCACCATATTCAACAGGTTATGCACACTATGCAACAACACAAACTATATGCAAACTTAGAAAAATGCACATTCGGCATGGACATGGTCCATTACTTAGGCTACATCATTGATCGGCATGGTGTGCATGTGGATCCATCCAAGATCCAGGTCATCAGTGACTGGCCACCCCCAACCAAACTCATTAAACTTCGGAGCTTCTTGGGCCTCGCCAATTTCTATCGCAGGTTCATGTTGGGATTCTCTCATATCGCATGGGCCCTCAGCCAAGTAACTAGGGGTGGCGGTAAGGAAAAATTTGTGTGGGGCCTGTCTCAAAAACAAGCCTTCGATGACTTAAAGAAGCATTTGTGCTCATCCCCAGTACTTTCATTACCAGACCTGCAACATCCCTTTGAGATTGATATAGATGCTTCAAACTATGTTGTGGGCGTTGTTCTCACTCAACACAGCCACCCTGTGGCATATCATAGTGAGACACTATCGAATGTTGTCCGTAAGTACCCTACTTACGACAAAGAAATGTATTGCATTGTGCAAGCCTGCAGCTAGTGGAGACATTACATTCTTGGGAAGGAGACAATCATCCACACTGATCACAGGCCACTACAGTTCATGCAAACCCAAGGAAATTGCAGAATGACCGCCATCAAAAGTGGTCCACATACTTACAGCAGTTCCACCTCAACATCAAGTATAAAATAGGAAGTACCAACCGAGTTGTTGATTTCCTCAGCCGACCTCCAGTCGTGACACTCACCACAGTGCTAGACTCTTGTGGCCACGATACCTCTGGATGGCCCCACCTCTACGAGATAGACCCTGACTTCTTCACACCTACCAAATGTTGGGCACAAACTTAGTGGTTGCTAATTTCCATCTTCAATATGGGTTGTTTTGTTATCTGGGCCATCTCTACATTCCATCAAGCAAGTGCGCGAAGATGATATGATAATATCACTACAGTTGGGTGGTAGGACACTTTGGCGTTGAAAAGAGAGTGGCAGTGCTACAGAAACATTTCTGCTAGCCAAAACTTCGACATGATGTCGTCAAGTATATCAGGTCCTGCACCGCCTGCGCTATTTCCAAACCAACCACTAAGAAACAGGGCATGTACACCCCTCTTTCTACTCCTGACATGCCGTGGGAATCCATATCAATGGACTACATGTCGGGCCTCCCTTCCACCAATAGGGTAAATGACTATATTTTTGTGGTTGTTGATCGCTTTTCTAAGATGGCAATTCTAGCCGCTTGCAAGAAGAAAATCATAGCAGAATCCACTACCAAGCTCTTCTCTGAATGAGTATGGGTACATTTTGGGATCCCACAAACCATTATCTCATACCGTGATAGTCATTTCCTCAACACATTCTGGTCAAGCCTCTGGTCATTGTTGGTTACCAAGCTCACCAAATCCACTGCCTTCCACCCCTAGACAGATGGCCAAATTGAGGTCATCAATAGGGTGATCGTACATATCCTACACATGTACAATTCCCTATGTCCAACATAGCTACAACAGAGCCCTGCATAGCTCAACTGGCCACATCCCCTTTCAGGTGGGGTTGGGATTCCAACCATTAGGCCCCATGGATGTTGCACTACCCCTGGTGACCACCTCGGCCGACTCGTCCCCGACTCCACCAGAATATGACAAAGCTACCTGGTTCATTGACCAGATCCAACACATCCACTAATAGGTTCAGGATATTCTATAGAAGTCTAAAGCCAAGTACAAACAACACCATGATCAACATCGGGTGCCACATAAGTTTCAGGTGGGAGACAAAGTTTGGTTGCACTTGTAGAAAGAACGCCTTACAAGGCCCCATCAAAAGATTCACCCACTTTGTTATGGGTCATAGACCATCACCAAGGCTATGGGTGACAATGCTTTTGAGCTCAACATTCCCCCTTTCCTTGGCCTACACTCAATCTTCAGCGTGGCTCTCCTTCAACCATATTTCCCACCATTATTGGACACCTCAGAGATAGTAGAGTAGTTGACACCAATAGAGATCAAACCTAACTACATGCAATAAGAATCCAATGATCAGATTGTGGACACACATATCAAGGGCACTCGACAACAAACAATCCAGCTATATCGAGTCGTCAAAGCAAGGCAACTCCTGCATCAAGGCAAGTGGCTCACCTGGGGCCAAATTCAACAAAAAATTCCTCATCTGATGGGGGAACTCAACGAAATGGATACCATTTATTCCTAAGAAGGGATGATTGATCTAGGTGGATATCGGTGGCCACCCACCTTTTCCAACTCGCACAAAACATTTTTTCTGGAAATTTTGGCAATTTACTATTTTTAGCAGTTTTTAACTTTTGGGGCCATTTTGAGGACCAAAATGAGGGTTTTTCAAGATTGAGCTTCTTAATGATAGTTGAAGTCTCTTAGAGAGCCCCAAAAATTAATCTCCTCGACGATACCTTTCCAACAGGATATCGTGCACCTAAAATGGAGATTGTATGCAAACGTTACGACCTTGGGAAGTTGATGTACTAACTTACCCAAATAGGGCCCACGTGACTTTTGGCGCTTCATCTCCTAGGGTTAGGTTTTTGGATGTCCAGGGATTTTGACATTCTTGTTTATTGTAAAAATGCCTTGAGATCCTCATTGTAATTATCTTCTTGCTAATGAGTGCAACCATCACATCACTTCTTAGAGATAAGTCACCACCATTCCAACAAGCTTGTTTTCCACTACATTTTACAGTTTCAAATTATTTCCGTATTGAATAGAAAACCATTTTTACTGTATCTATGTTATTTTTTGTTAAGCATATTTTAATCATCTTTATTCATTTCATTATGCTCATAAATCTGGATCAAGGATTCACAAGGTTCACAAGAAACATGGTTACAATGGCTTCCCTAAGCTCACACCCAACATACCCAAACCAAAATAGAAAATCACAATGATCATAATGATTGGAATGAATGGATTTGTCACTAATCCCAAACTTTATATATGCATGCTTCCTTTCTTACAAGTGGCAATCAAAGAACCGCTCTCCCACCACTTGGGAACTCATCCCATCACTTAGGAACTTAGGATAAAATCATGACATAAGATTTAGGATTAGGATTTTGGATTGATTTAATATATTTGGTTTAGCCCCTTTCCTTAATCCCTTAGTTCCCCTTTATCTCTCGTGGAATCCTATCCCCCCACACTCTTTTATATGACTTGGTCTGCAATTGTGATGCATTTTAGTGATATATATGAGGGTTATTACAATGCACAATGCTAGGCTCACTGGCCTTTTAGCATAAAATCTCTCCAACCTAATATCACACATGCACTCTAGCCCAAAACATACACAAAGATGCACTCCAACCCAAAAAAACGTGTTGGCTCACCATTCTATATAAAACATATGGACATATACATTTACAAATGGGGTCAAACTAGGGGTATTACATTTCCCTCTCCCTTATTTTTTCATTGTCTTGAGTGCATTATATACTCAAATACCAATATGGGGGGGCTATATACTTGGACACCAATATGGGGTTACAATAAGATATGTTATTTCCAAGATATTCCCCCCCCTTATGCCCCTCTCATTCCTCACTCATGGAGTCATATCCCCCCATCATTTTAGTCCCTCTCATCTCACAACCATCAATGTATTTTTATTAATAAATCTAATGTACATTATTTGCATTACTTGTCCCTCGACCATACTATTCAGCTCATGGCCTAATTCACATATTTACATTACATTACATATATGGGGATCAATATAGAGGTGTTACATTCCCCTCCCCATTATTTTTTCACTGTCTTCGGTGCACATCACCATATAGGTGTACACATATATACAATTCTTACATCAAAGTTTTAAACCCAATGTGGGTATTCCTTCCACATTGCATCCTCCAGCTCCACTAGACCTTTACTTTTCCCATGCCTTTGTTCCTAAGCATCGTGCCCTTCTTGTTGCCAATATACTCTTTGGTTGTAGGTGGTATTGCATCATTTTTTCCTTTGAAATACACCATACTTGGTGTTCTTCTTTCCAAATACTCAATTCATGTCTTCATTTTTCAACTATTCTCATAACAACCATCAAGACAAAATACATGTTATGGCTATTATCATGTCGCAATTATCTTATTAACGAAAGTTCTCAACTCCACAATATAAGCATGTATTTAAAAATATATATGCAATCATAATTCAATACTTATCTTCATGGTTATTTCTCTACCTTACAAGGATACCATGGGAAAACATTTTCTCATTGTTCTTTTTGACATGACCTTTTTTATAAAGTAAATGATGTAGTCAACAGGAGGGTGCATGATCCAGGTGGATACTGGTGGCCACCCACCTATTCCAAATTTCAAATGGCTCATCTTGACAGTTTTCAACTCAACATGTTTCTCTGTATTCTTTTTAATTATGGGTTCTGCACTTCTGAGGTTGTGGATATTGGTGGTTTCCCATCTAGTCCAACTGGCCTATTTTGGCAGTTTTCATCTCAATACATCTTTTGGTACTTACGGGGCCATTTTGAGGCCCTAAACAACATTTTTTGGGCTTACAATCAAACTATTAACCAAGTCAAAATTTGACAACATAATATGTATATATTGAAAATACCTTTCCAATGGGATATCACACACCTAAAACAAATATCGTATGAAAAAGTTACGACCCCAGGAATTTGATGTACTAACTTACCCCAATGGGGCCCACATGAATTTTGGCGCTTCATCTCCTAGGGTTAGGCTTTTGGATGTATATGGTTTTGGCATTCATATTTATTGTAAAAGTCCTTCAAAGCCTCATGATTGTACTCATATTCTTTATAATGAGCGTAGTCGTCACATCTCTTCTCAGAGATAAAGTTTCTACCATTCTAGTGAGTCTTGTACTCTGTATTTTTATAGTCTATCTACATTTATTTCATTAATATAAATCATGTATTGTTGTATTTCTCTATTTCTGGCAATATTTATGTGTATTTCATTGTAATATCTATGCTTTTATTTCGTTCCAAAAATAATCCAGATCAGTGGTATCAAAACAGGTTGCTCTTGATCGTTTTTCAGTGCATGTCCCCGACGAGGTATGATGATCCAAAATGGATCTAGGAAGGCCTAAAAATGAAATTTCTCATAATCAGACGAAACCAACGCCATTGCTTCTGTCTCTCCACACTGATTCTGACCATATAATTTGTTTCACAAATGGACGCCATATGCGAAAGATATTGTGTTCTGACCGATTTCCCAAACAGACAAAAAAGTCAACTGGTCCAAGTCAATAGGTCGTACCACTGGTGTCAACAGTACAACAGGTGATGTCATCATGATGTCATTATGACATCATCATGCTGATATGGAGTCACCAGAAGGTGACACATGTCATTCAAGTCTGGCATTTTCGGGTTGAGTTGGCACCTGTACGAATTTGACACGTGGAACTGTATGAATGACACGTAGCATTCCGTACATGATGTGGCCCAATAGCAGGCTAACATGTGGAAGTACAAAATATAGTTGTGTTGTACGGATGATGAAGTGGCAGGGTGACTATGCAATACGGATGATGATGTGGCACGACACGCGGTTGTACGGAAGCTAACTATTATTTACAGCGATGATGTGCAATGTTGACTGTGTTGGTGACTGTGTGGTAAAATCCAATCACATGGTGACACATGTCCCAATCATAGGGTGCCACGTGGCACCCCATATTTTTCCAATGTCGGCTAATTCAAAAAAAAATTATGGCTTCTGGGGGATTCGAACCCTTGACCTCTATGGGTGCCAACAGTTTCGTGAAAGGGGGCGGACCGATCGAGCTAACGTGGTGATTTTTATGCCATATGGCATATTCCCATTTTGAGTTAGAATATGGTACGTAGTTTGGGATGGACCCCGGTCAGCGGGGACAAGCCCCAACCAACCAGGGGCTAAAGACTAGGAACTTAACCATATGTGGGTGCGTGGAGTGTAGGGCATGGCCATATGGGCCATAGCCATGAGACCAGAAGCCAAGACCGGAGGGACCAGCGCGCCAATTACCAGCCCGAGGCCACATGGAAGAGCGCACATGACCTGGATCCCGAATACAGGGGGCTAGGGCGCATTTGGAAACTTTTTGGATTTTTTACCTTATAATAAATATTTTTCAGTTGTTTTAATGGATTTTTTCTCTCCCAATATTTGTCCTTAAATTGGGCTCCAGATCTCCCAATTCATAACAGGAGAAATGCTGAGGAATTTGATAGCCAAAGTCATTTTCATGTAGTGAAGCCATTGAGGAGAGGAACTTTGCGGGCCAATTTCGGGAGCTACGCTCAACCGTTTTTAGTGTCGTTAGTTGTGTTGGATTATTGAGGTCGAACGGAACAAAACCAGGCCATTTTTTAATCCATTTGGCACATTTATGATGTACTTTTGAAGCATTGAAGAGAAATAATAAAGCCTCACCCACTGAGACAAAGGCCCGGAGACGTAGGCAATCTTGTCGAAATCCGTTAACAACTTTGTTGTTATGGTTTGTTGATTCTTTGTGCTTACATTCAAATATGCATTTCTTATTATGGCTGCTATAATATCTCATTAATTTATTCTTCTTTCATCCATTCCTAATTGGTTAATGAAATCATGCTTTAAAACTTAACCAAGTCTTTAAAAGATAATTTCAGATCAAGTGGTATCAGAGCAGATTGATGGTTGGTTTTTGAGTTTGTATGATTACGAAGGAAAAGCTTAGTCATGGTGAAGACAAGCTTGTAGAAGGGGATCCTGAGATTGGATCGAGAAAGAGGACTTCGTAAAGTGAGGAGATGGCATTGGAATAAGGCATGTCTCGGAATGAGATCGAGTTGCAAAAGACTTTATTCGCCATGTCTGAGATGATAAAGGTATTATATGAGGATTACTTGGAACGGAAGAGGCCTTTCCAAGGGGAATCTTCTAAACAAGACAAAAGTGAAGAAGGAGAGGATCCTCCTAAACCTCCTCCTTCACCTTCTTCTTCTCCATCAACTTCTTCTTCTTCAAGTACATGTTCCAAATACACCGCAAGAAAACAGTCCCATAAACATAAACATGATATGCCTTTACTTAAGCTTGATGTGAAATTTGAATTGCCCATGTATGATGGTGAAGTTAATGATTAGAGGCTTGATAACTGGGTCAGACAGATGGAAGTTTATTTTAGTGTGAAACGAATCAAGGATGAAGAAACTCAAATCAAGTTGGCATTGCTTCGTCTTGCAGGATCAACACTCATCTGGTGGCAGAGTAAGTTGCAAAATGGCACGCAAAAAGTGGGTAATGTATTTTCATCATGGTAAGATTTTGTTTTAGCACTTAGAAAGAAATTTTATTCTTTGGGTTATAAAGAGAAAGCTTTAATTGAATGGCAAGGTATTAGACTAATAAAGGGAAAAATAATGCAAGAATACACAGATGAATTTTGTAAAATGGCATTAATGTTGGATATTCCATTACATACCCAAGAAACTCTTATGAAGTATATAGGAGGTTTACCTGCACATATTCCTAACACTGTATTTATGTTTGGACTTACTAATCTTGATGAGATTTATGTTCAGGCAAAATACATTGAAGTAGGGAAAATAGGAGTTGGAGTATCAGAGGAATCGTCTTCAAGGAAAGAGGACAAAAGGAAGGGGAATGGAAAGAAAGACAATTTAGAGACAAGAAGGAAAGAGAAGCTCTCTTGCAAGAATTGCAAGAAAGAAGGGCATGATGATGACCATTGTTGGCAATTGCACCCATAGAAGAGACCAAAGTGGTTCAAAGAGAGGAAAGGGAGGAAAATAGTTGCAACAACAACACGACCAACATACTTGGGATATGATTCAGGTGATGAGACTAATATCACAGTAGTTGGTTTGACAGGTAAAATTGGTGATGGATATGATTGTAGATGCAAATTATTTCACATAAGGGTGATAATGAAACATACTAAGATCGATACATTGATAGATAGTGGATCTCAATCTAAATTGATTTCAAAGGAAGTGGTTAAACAATTGGGATTAAACACTAAGATGCATCATAAACCTTACTCAGTTAAATGGATAAGCAACAATCATAATTTTCACATAACAAAGAAATGCACTTTAAAGTTTGCAATTTCATCAGATTTTGTGGATGAGGTAACGTGTGATGTGGTGTCACTCAATGAATGTGGAATGGTCTTAGGTAGTCCTTATTTGTATGATCACAAAGAAATATTCTACAGGGAACAAAATAAATATCACTTAACCAAATAAGGCAATGAATATGTTGTACATTCTCATCACTTAAAAACAAATCAATCCTTGCAAACAATGGAACAATTAAGGAAGGCAAATTATGAAAGCAACACACCTATAATTGTGCCAAATAAAACAATTGATCTTAAGCATGAACATGAGATGGTTGTAGAATGGAAGTTCAATCATACTTTGCTTGAAGATAAGCTAATGTCATGCAAGTACTTCAAACATATTAGTGCATTTGTAGTCATATTTCTGATGTTATCGCTGCTAATTTTTTCAACATGGATGGTAGTGGCTTCAGTAAGATGTGAAAGAGTACAAGTGGCTAACAATATGTTGTCAGTTATCATGGTTTTTTTGCAATTGATCTTGATGATATAGGTACACAGGATAGAGTTTAAACACAAAGAACAAGTGGGGTGGCCTATCCCGCACTTGATGACTGGTTAATACCCTTTTGGAGGACCAAAAGGTCTCAGTGGGGAGGCATGATCCAAAATGGATCCAGGAAGGCCTAAAAATCAAAGCTCTAGGAATAAGATGAAACCAGTGCCATTGTGTCCATCTTGTCGCATTGATTCCGACCATATAATGTTTTTTTCAAATGGACATCGTATGCAAAAGATATCGTGTTCTGACCAATATCCCAAACAAGCAAAAACGTCAACTGGTCAAAGTCAATAGGCCATACTCCTGACATCAGTAGTACGATAGGTGACGTCACATGATGTCATGATGACATCATCATGCTAATGTGGCATCACCAGGAGGTGACATGTGTCACTCAAATATTGCATTTTTGGGCTGAGTTGGCACCTGTATGAATTTGACACGTGGCATTGTACGGATGGCATGTGGCAGTCTGTACACGACGCGGCCTAATAGCAGGCTAACACGTGACAGTATGGATGAGAGTTGGGATGTGTGGATGTTGACATTGCAGGGTGACTGTGCAATATGGATGATGATGTGGCACGACACGTGGTTGTACGAAAGGTGACGTGGGAAGGTGACTGGGTTGTACGGAAGTTAACATGGCAGATGACTAGGCTATATCGTGATGACATGGCATGTTGATTGTACGATGATTGTGTTGGTGACTCTATGATATAGTCCAATCACAGGGTGACATGTGTCCCAATCAGAGGGTGTCATGTGGCACCCCAGATTTTTCCAATGTAGGCTAGTTCAAAATTTTTTTATGGCTTATGAGGGATTTGAACCCTCAACCTCCGTGGAAACCAACGATTTCGTGAAAGGGACCGATCGGGCTAACGTGGTTCTTGTTATGCCATATGGCATATTTTTCTTTCGATTTAGAATATGGTGCGAAGTTTTGGATAGGCCCTGGTCGACGGGGGCCAACCCCTATCGACCAGGGGCTAAATACTAGGAGCTTAACCATATGTGGGTGTGTGGAGTGTAGGGTGTGGCCATATGGGTCATATCCATGAGACCAGGACCCAAGACCATAGGGGCCAGCGCACCAATTACTAGCCCGAGGCCACATGGTAGATCACACATGACTTGGAGCCTGAAGATAGGGGACTAGCGTGCATTTGGAAATTTTTTGGGTTTTTTTACCTTATAATAAAGATTTTCCAACTGTTTTAATGGATTTTTTCCCATTATTGGGATATCTGGAGCCCGATTTGAGGCCAAATATTGGGAGGTTGATGCCCACTACAAATATATATAAACCATGGGTTCTTAACAACATTATATAGGTTCAAAAAAGGACAAATGTTGAGGAATTTTACAGCCAAAGTCATTTTTATGCAGGGAAGTCATTGAGGAGGGGAACTTTGTAGGCCAATTCCAGGAGCTACACTCAACCATTTTCAGTGTCGTCAGTTGTGTTGGATTCTTGAGGTCCTGAAGAACACAACCAAGCCAATTATTAATCCTTTTGACACTTTTCTATTGTAATTTTGAAGCATTGAAGAGAAATAAGAAATCCTCACCCACTGAGACAAAGGCCCGGAGATGTAGGCAATCTTGTTGAACTCCGTTAACAACTTTTTTGTTATGATTTGTTGATTCTTTGTGCTTACATTCAGATATGCATTTCGTATTATGGTTGGTATAATATCTCATTAACTTCTTCTTCTTTCATCCATTCCTAATTGGTTAATGAACTCATGCTTTAAAAATTAACCAAGTCTTTAAAAGATCATTTCGGATCATCCGAGTATATCAAGTTGGGTCTCAAGCTTGTCTCTCTTGAGGAAAATCACTCTCGCACTCCCAAGAGACCCTCCATGGTGGAAGAAAAGAAAAAAATAGTGAAGCATAAGATTCTATTAACCTGTTGCTTGAGCAAGCTCTCGCACAACAGAGGGACGAAATGATAGAGAATTTTTCCCGCATACCTTAATGTTTTCTGATAGAAATAGGGGCATATTCATCAAGCGACCACTTTGGAGGAACTTCTCCCTTCAAGGAACAAGTTAAATTTGATATTCCCACATTTGAAGGTTAGATAGATGTGGATGCCCTAGAAAAATGGTTAAATATGCTAGAAGGTTATTTCTTTGTTCACAATTTTTTTGACAAGAAAAAGATCACCTTCACACTCCTCAAGGCTCTCCCCCATGTCAAACATTGGTGGGAAAATTACTGGGAGAAAATATCCATAAAGGAATCTGGAATATATGGGGCCAAGCCCACTTGGGATTTTTTTGTGTATGTGGTCAAGGAATAATATTACCTTGTTGATAACTATGAAGACTAGTACATGAGATGGACCACACTGCGAAAAGAGAAGGGAAAAAAAGTGTCAGATTTCACAAATACTTTACATATCTTGTGTATCAAGCTGGGTATCAAAGACTCTGAGTGGAATCTAGTTCTGAAATACCATGGGGCTCTGCATAGGTACATCCAAACGGAAATGGATTTCCTAAACATCTCATCACTGGGAGTTGCCTATCGATATGTTGTCAAAATTGAGAAGAAATTTGGGCACCATAAAAAAGGAGAGTTTTGGTATGCAAATATGCAACAACAAAAGCATGATAAAGATGACCCTAACCAACAGTCTCCTAACAACTAGTCCAATACATAGGAAAACAAGGGTAAGGGAAAGACGAAGAATGAAACTGGGAAGTGGTGTGAATTCCACAAAATCCCCTAGCACAATACTGATGAATTTCTCTCAAAACAGTCATTAGTGGCCGAGATTAAAGACAAGGAGCTGAACCCTGATTTAGAATCTGATCCAGAAAATAATGAAAAAAGAGAGATCATCTACGCAAACCCCACTGCTATTGTTGCGACCACGACAATTCAACCAGAAGAGCCAACAGATCCTGAAGAGGGGGAGCACCTCTTCCATTCACATATGTGGATGAAGGGGACCTTGTTTCATTTCATTGTTGATAGTAGAATCCATAAGAACATCATCTCAACTGAGGTCATCAAATAGTTGGGGTTATCGACAACACTACACCTGTAGCCATACAACATCGGGTGGCTTTGCTGGGGACGAGATCTTTGTGTCATCCATCAATGTCACCTGCCCTATGGTATTCAACCCTTCAAGGATGAGGTAGTATCTGATGTTTCGACTCTTGATGTATGTGATGTTGTTTTGGGCCAACCATATATGGGGAAACATCATGTTGTTTATGAGTCTCGACCCCATAGTGTTATTATTACTCTGGGGGGTCAACTCTACAGGATACCAAAGGTACTTCCGACTACTGTTCCACCAAAAAAGTGTCGCAATGTAGTCTCTCATCCTCTTCAGCCTCTTCACAATCTATTCAAATGATGCACAAAAGTCCATTGCAACCACTGCAACCTCAACACCTTCTATCTAGCAGAAGAAGATTGCAAAAGAGAAAGAATATATTGTTTCTTCACCTATGATGGTGCCTACACAATGCCCTGTCAAGCCCATAGAAAACAGGTTGGTGGAACGGATTCAACCCCGCCAACAATACGTTCGTGACAACCTTCCATAGACCAAGCAACGCAACTTCTCCAACAAGGCACACAACTCACCAAGATTCAGATTCAACAAACACTTTCCCCTCTTCCTCAGACACTTAACGCAATGGAGACAATTTCTTCCTAAGGGGGTAGGACTGATCCAGGTGGATATTGGTGGCCACCCACCTGATCCAAATTCCAATTGGCTCATCTTGGCAGTTTTCAGTTCAGCACATTTCTCTATAATAGGAAGACTTCTTTGTAATTATGGGTTCTTCACTTTCGAGGTTGTCTTGAAGACCTACACAACATCCAGGTGGATATTGGTAGCCTCCCATCTAGTCCAACTGGTCTATTTTGGAATTTTTCATCTCAGTACATATTTTTGTACTTCAAGGGCTGTTTTGAGGCCCTAAACAACATTTTGTGGGATTTCCACAGTCAAATTGTTCACTCAATCAAAGTTTGATGACATAATCTGTATTTCTCTAAAATACCTTTCCAACAGGCTATCATACACCTAAAACAAAGATCATATGCAAACGTTACGAACCCAAGAAGTTGATGTATTAACTTACCCCATTAGGGCCCACATGACTTTTGGCGCTTCATCTCCTAGCGATAGGTTTTTGGATGTCTATGGTTTTGGAATTCATGTTTATTGTAAAAATTCCTTCAGAGCCTCATTATTGTACTCATCTTCTTTTGAATGAGGGTAGTCGTCACATCTCTTCTCAGAGATAAAGTTGCCACCATTCTAGTGAGTCTTGTACTCTGTTACAGTCTCTGTACATTTCTTTGATGAATAGAAATCATGTATTGTTGTATTTCTCTATTTCTGGAAATATTTATGTGTATTTCATTGTAATATCTCGATTCTCATTTCGTTCCAAAAATAATCCAAATCAGTGGTATCAGAGCAAGCTTCTCTTGATCATTTTTCAGTGCATGTCCCCGACGAGGTCCAAGTATAGCAAGTTGGGTCTCGAGCTTGTATCTCTTGAGGAAAATCTCTCTCACACACACAAGATACCCTCTGTGGCGGAAGAAAACAAAAATGATGGAGCAAAAGATTCTATTAACCTATTGCTTGAGCAAGCTCTCACGCGACAGAGGGACGAAACGATGGAGAATTTTTCCCACATCCTTCAACGCCTTCCTATAGAAACAGACACATCTTTATCAAGCGACCAATTTGGAGGAAATTCTCCCTTCAAGGTACAATTTAAATTTTATATTTTTGTATTTGAAGGTCGAATAGATGTGGATGCCCTAGAAAAATGGTTAAATCTGCTAGAAGGTTATTTCTATGTTCACAATTTTTCCAACAGGGAAAAGATCACCTTCGCACTCCTCAAGGATCTCCCCTATGTCAAACATTGGTGGGAAACTTACTGGGAGCAAAGTTCCATAGAGCAATCTGGAATATATGGGGCCGAACCCACTTGGGATTTTTTTGTGGATGCGTTCAAGGAACAATATTACCCTGTTGATAACTATGAAGAACATTACATGAGATGGACCACACTGTGGAAAGAGAAGGGCCAAAGAGTGTCGGAGTTCACAAATACTTTCCATACCTTGCATACCGATATGGGTATCAAAGAATCTAAGCAAAATCTAGTTCTGAAATACCGTGGGGATCTGCATAGGTATATCCAAATCGAAGGTAGTTTCGATTACTCTTGGGGGTCAACTCTACAAGATACTAGAGGTAGTTCTGACTATTGTTCCACCAAAACAGTGTTTCAAGGTAATCTCTCATACTACAAAATTCAACCTCTTCACAACCTGTTCAAAGGATGCACAGAAGGCCACTGCAACCTCAACACCTTCTATCTAGCAAAAAAATATTGCATAAGAGAAATAAGATATTGGCTCTTCACCTATGATGGTTCCTACACAGTGCCATTTCAAGCCCAAAGATAACAGGTTGGTGGAACAGATTCAACCCCACCAACAATAGGTTGGTGGAACAAATTCAACCCCACCAACAACAGGTTTGTGACATCCTTTCATAGACCAAGCAGCGCAACTTCTCCATCAAGGCACACAACTTACCAAGATTTAGATTTAGTAAACACTTTCTCCTCTTCCCTGGGCACTCAACACAATGGAGATCAT
>SNQJ01S0009812.1:66281-89419 GCA_010110895.2 Picea sitchensis
CCACCTGTTCCAAATTCCAATTGGCTCATCTTGACAGTTTTCAGTTCATCATGTTTCTCTATAATGGGGAAACTTATTTGTAATTATGGTTTATGCACTTTTGAGGTTGTCTTGAAGTCCTACATAACATCCAGGTGGATATCGGTGGCCGCCCATCTAGTCCAACTAGCCTATTTTGGCAGTTTTCATCTCAATACATATTTATGTACTTTCGAGGATGTTTTGAGGCCCTAAACAACTTTTTTGGGGCTTGCCATGGTAAAACTATTGACAAAGTTAGATTTTGATGACATAATATGCAGTTCTCAAAAATACCTTTCCAACAAGCTATCACATGCCTAAAATGAAGATTGTATGCAAAAGTTACGACCCCAGGAAGTTGATGTACTAACTTACCCCAACGGGGCTCACATGACTTTTGGTGCTTCATCTCCCAGGGTTAGGTTTTTGGATGTCTAGGGTTTTGGCATTCATGTTTATTGTAAAAATTCCTTCAGAGCTTCATTGTACTCATCTTCTTGCGAATGAGCGTATTCGTCACATCTCTTCTCAGAGATAAAGATGCCACCATTCTAGCGAGTTTTGCACTCTGTATTTTTACAGTCTGTGTACATTTATTTCATTAATAGAAACCATGTATTGTTGTATTTCTTTGTTTTTGGAAATATTTATGTGTATTTCATTGTAATATCTCTTCTTTCATTTCATTCCAAAAATAATATGGATCAGTGCATGAGATGCATGCTATAGCCATGAGTATGTATAGATATGTTATAAAATACAGAATTTTGGGAATTGTAAATTTAGATCAACAATATCTGCATGGAAAGGAATTATTGTAACAACATAAATTGCATAAAAAAATTGAAGGATTGTGACTTCAAAGAGGATGGAGTCCTCACGTACAGGGGAAATGTGTATGTTCCAAAATGTCAAGAGATGAAAAATTTGGTGCTAAAAGAAATGCATAATGTTCCATATGTTAGACACCCTGCATATCAGAAGATAATAACAACTATAAGAGGAAAGTACTTTTGGCCAGGCATGAAGAAATATGTGGTTGATTGTATAGCCAGATGTTTAGAGTGTCAAAAGAAAAAGGTTGAGCATAGACATCTAATAATTTTGTCCAAGTATGAAGAAAGATGTGGTTGATTATATAGCAAGATGTTTAGAGTATAAAAAAGAAAAGGTTGAGCATAGACATATAATTGGATTGCTACAACCATTTCCCATTCTTGAGTGGAAATTGGAAGTTGTTTCAAAATATTTCATTACCAAGCTTCCCAAAACAATGAAGAAACATGATAACATTGTGGCAGTGGTGGATAAATTAACAAAGGCTACATGTTTTATTCCCATGAAGCAAACTCACAAGGAAGCCAATGTGGCTAAGATCTACAAGTGGAAATACTATCTTCATCTAGTTGAATTTACTTGTAATAATGGGTATCATGCATCTTTCAAGATAATCTCATTTGAAGCCTTTTATGGTAGGTGGTGTAGCACACCTGTGACTTGGGATAACCTAGTTGATAGAGTGATCTAAAAATGAAGAAGACTTGTATTCTTGAAAATATTTTCAAGTTAAATTTTATGTGTTAAAATGCAAATGGATCAACTTTGCAACACAACTTTAATAGGATTTACTCATTCAAGATGCATATAAACAACAACAAAAATAGTGAACAGAAAACACATAACACAACAAATGATAAAGGAGTTCACCCCTCTCTTGGGCTACATCTCCTGGTCCAGCTTCTAATGGATCATTTGTATTATTTGATCAAAGTGCTCAAAAATGTGCTTTACAATGCTCAAAATGCCAAATAGACTACTCTAATGGCTTCAGAACGTCCAAAAACCCCTAGCTAGGCTTTTTGGACACCTCGTTTGGCCAAAAATTGAAGAAGATAGGCTTCCTGGAAGTCCCCCCTTCAAACTTGTTGTCTCTACATCTACAAAATGCACCCTTTGTTGGCTCAACCTATCCCACACGCATTTTTAAGCGTAAAAACTTAGCACCGGATGCAACCGCGTGAACCGTGCAAACTGTAGGACAATTACGGGCGGACCTAGCCCTTAACCGTTAAGGGCAAGGTCGTATGACCCATGCGACCATGCGCTAGCATAAACATAGGCTCTCGTTCCACAAGCCAATGGTCAAAGGCCAAATGGCGGGTCTTTTGTATAACCGTTGGAACAAACACAACCGCGCGCACACCCGAATGGTATAGCATTGGGTCATATGTAATACAATGTGCGACCAAGGGCTGGGGCGAATCCCCGGCTCGGTCACTCCCCAAACCATACACATATGCAAAATTTTAAATATATTTTGCCATATATATTACAAGGAAAAACCAGTGGCGCGCCGGTTGGCGGCTCTTGCCAAGTCTTTCCCCCCTGCTTGGAGGTCGCGGGGTCGACTCCAGCGAATGACATGATTTTAAACCAATAAATATATGACACATGGTGGCCATTGACTGGGCCACGTGTCGTCATCTCGTTCGCTGCAAACATGCCATGTCACATGCCAACTATCCAAATAACTGCCTTCCACGTGTCGTACGGCTTGCCACATCAGCGTCCGTACGGACTGTATAGTCAGCACCCCTTTTTTTTGCATGTTTGTCATTTTGAATAGAACGTGATATCTCTCGCTCCTGACGTCCGTTTGAACCCAAACGAGTTGTGTTGGGTTTGTAACGACGAGGCCTATGCTCTCATTTGATTTGAAGCGATTTTGAACACTTTGAATTTTTGAGCAAAATTTGATCCCCTGGATCACACCTCCCCATTGGGAAGCTTTTGGACCTCCAAAAGACTATTTTCAGTCTATCTGAAGATGAGGGTATATCTCCCTCACCTTTCCAACCTCAATCCACTTGGATTTTCTTGGATTTGTACCTTTAAAACCAACTCGATGATACTCCACATTTCCTCGTTTTGAAGTTCGCATTCTCCTATCAAGGATGGTGTGTTCATGCAGTTCTGTAAGATATTCTGGGGAAAAATCATCTATAGAAGGAATCTGAACATGTTCTTCTTGATCATCAATCAAAGGAGGCTCATACAATTTCAAATTCTCAACATTAACAACTGCATACATTTGCATATAAGGAGGCAAATCTAAACGAAAGGCATTGTTACCAATCTTGTCGATAATCTCGAAAGGACCATATCANAACTTGGAAACTGTGATCAACACGATGCTTATCATGTCTCATCTTGTACTTGGCTTGACTCTTTTCCAACTTCTCTTGCACCATTTGATGTATCGACTAAATTTGTTCAATGAACATAGTCTCCCGTTCCAAAATCCAATGATCAAAGGACAAATGGAGGGTCGTTTGTATAACCATTGGAACAAACACAACCGCGCGCGCGCCCGAATGGTATAGCATTGGGTCATATGTAATACAATGTGCGACCAAGGGCTGGGGCGAAGCCCCGACCCGGTCGCGCCCCAAACCATACACATATGCAAACTTTTAAATCTATTTTTCCATATATATTACAAGGAACAACCAGTTGCACGCCAGTTGGCGGCTCTTGCCAAGTCTTTCCCCCCTGCCCGGAGGTCGCGGGGTCGACTCCGGCCAATGACATAATTTTAAACCAATAAATATATGACACGTGGCAGCCATTGACTGGGCCATGTGTCGTCATCCCGTTCACTGCAAACATGCCATGTCACATGCCAACTATCCAAATAACTACCTGCCACGTGTCATACGGCCTGCAACGTCAGCGTCCGTACGGACTGTACAGTCAGCACCCCTTTTTTTGCCTATTTGTCATTTTGAACAGAACGCGATATCTCTCGCTCCCGACATCCGTTTGAACCCAAATGAGTTGTGTTGGGTTCGTAACGATGAGGCCTACTCTCGCGTTCAATTTGAAGCGATTTCAAACACTTTGAATTTTTGAGCAAAATTTGATCCCTTGGATCATAGAGCCATCATTGGGATAGAGCTACTTTTGGAAATTGAAGAGAAGATGGAAAAAATAAAGCAGAACTTAAAGGTTGCTTTGGATAGATAGAAAATTTATGCGGACAAAGGAATAACACATAGAGAATCCAAAGTGGGTGAGCATGTCTTCTTGAAAGTGAAACATAAAAGGAGTTCAATAAATTGCGAAGCTACCCAAAACTGAAAACAAGATATTTTGAACCATTTGAAATCGTAGATAGGATTGGTTCTATTGCATACATGCTTGGATTGTCTGCATTCATGTGCATTCATAATGTGTTTCGTGTGTCTTTGGTTAAAAAAATGTGCTTGATCCAAACCACATAATTTATTGGACTGTGATCCAAGTGGAGCACAAGGGTGACTTCTAGGTCTAGTTGGTGTGCATATTAAATAGGAAGGTTAAAGTTCTTAGGAACCGAACCATTGGCCTAGAAAAGGTCTAGTGGACCTACTATGGTCCTGAAGATGCTACATGGAAGCATGAAAATGCCATTTGGGAGGATTACCCACATCTTTTTGAAGTTGTTTGAGGATTTCAATCGTACATTTGTATATAATGCATTGAGGAAAGTAAAAAATTAAGGGGGAGGGGAATATAATACCTCCAATTTTAGCTTAGTTGTAAATGCATATGTACATATGTTTTATAGGATGGTGAGCCAATGTGTTTTTTTGGGTTGGAGTCCCAATCTATGTATGTTTTGGGCCAGAGTGCCTATGTGATATTAGGTTGGAGAGAATGTATGATAAAAGGTCGATGAGACTAGAATTCTACATTGTAATCACACTCATATATATTAATAAAATACGTCACGACTGTAGACCAAGTCAGATAAAAGAGTATGGGGGGGTAGAAATCCACAAGAGGGAAAGGGGGTTAAGGGATTAAGGAGAGGGGCTAAGGAAAGGGGATAGCCAAATATATTAAATTAATCCTAATTCCTAAGCCTAAGTCTTATGTCATGATTTTATCTTAAGTTCCTAAGTGAAAAGAGAGTGGTTCTTTAATTTCCACTTGTCAAAAGGAGAGGATGCATATATAAAGTTTGGGTTTAGGGAGAAAATCATTCATTCCAATCATTCTGATCATTGCACTTTGTTATTTTGGTCTAGGTATGTTGGGTGTGAGATTAGGGAAGCCACTGCAACCTTGTTTCTTATGAACCTTGTGAATCCTAGGTGGGATTTTGTTGCCTATTCTCCTTGGGTTTCCTTGGGAAAGGTTGGAGCCCTAGAGGGGGAATTGGGTGGGTAGTATTTCCTAGTGTGTGAGTCCTAGAGGGTGTTTGGACACTCAATTATTGTAGTTGGAGATTTTTTAGGGGAAGTGGGATAGCCTAAGAGACTACAATGGAGAGAAGGGGGTACACTTCCTTGGGTTGTGTAGTCTAAGGGGAATGAGAGACTATTGGTTGGAATTGATGTAGGAGTTTCTTACCTTGGCCTAGACACCATTTTTGTTGTTGTGAGACCTATTTGGCTTAAGTAGCCTTTACCCTAGTGGATTCATAGCTTGGCTTAAGTAGCCTTTACCCTAGTGGATTCATAGCCTTGCCTTCGAGGGTGACTTGCTATTGAGAGAGAGATAGAATAATAGTGTCTATGATTGGGTAGAATGTTTGAGGTTTATAGCCAGTTGGTGATTTTATAAAAAGATAAGCATTCTTATTATATTCTCTTATGTTGTGTATAGTATGTCTCTTTATATGTTGAATTATATAATATGTTGTGCATGTGTATATTTATATATATTATTATCAGGTTATGCATAAGTTATACATGTCATGGTTGCATTGGAAGTATGTGTATACTTAAAAAGGGTTCCTTTTATGCAAGGTGGTGGGATAGAGAATTAGTGAATAAATTTTGCATATGCCTTGTGTGACATCGCTTTTAATATGTTTTCAGATGATAGATATTTTCAAAGTTTTCTAACAAATGAGGCCATGACAATTTGTTGGAGTTTTACAGGTATCCTCTTTTCAGTTGGATTGAGATAAAAACTTCATGAGTTATTCAGGGTAGTAATTTCATTTCTTTTGATTCTATTGTTTCATCAAAATGTCTTTTATTATGATATTTTTTTACCTAATATTGTTTTGGAACAACTGAATCCATTTTTCTATTACTTTCCTAAAAAAAATTTAAGACCCAAGCCTGACCTTTATTAGTTTTTCTCTACTATTTTTCTGAACTATTTTCCTTTAAGAAGTTTATAGTTTAGGTACTCACAATAATGAAAAACTAAAAATAAAAGAGTTCAATTATCAAACCCAACACTTTTTGTCACAACCAATTATTTTCAAGAGGTTTCATTTTCATTCTTTATACAAAATTTTAGGTCATTTATTATAGCAATAATTCATAGCCTTGTCTTTGATTATACTATGGGACTACATAAAGTTAAAAGTTGATATTATGAGGCCCATAGGCAACCACTACAATCTAATCTAATCTTAAATTTGGCCAGGAGAGCATCTTTATCAAAGAGTAGTGGGAGAGTGCATGAAGTTTCTACCCATGGGAACACTACTATAATCCTTTGTGAAGAAGATGACCTTAAGGACTAGAGTTGCTTTAGGTTATTCTATAATGGCCTCATCCAACTCACATGAGCACATTAAGTAATTTAACCATGATATGTCTTTGGATTGATCTAAATACATAAGTATATTTTTCACGCGAACAATATTTTATGGGAAATTTGTAGGAATATCTTCCAACTCAATATCATTCCATCTTGTAAAAAGGTTTTCAGAGATGCTCTTCCATTCACCCATGAAAAATCAACCTATGAAATTTCATCTTAAGGGTGAAGTTTGGGACAAGAGCCTCCGATGGAAAATGGGTGTAAGAGGATAAACCACCGAGATACTGAACAAGTTCACCTGAAGGGTCACTTGTGGTATGACTAGGAAAAACCCATCGTATTGAATACTTCATGGAAATGGAGTATTCTCCTGGGAAGGATATTTTAGATGTCAAAATTACCCCATCAGAGTACTAAATGATTTGTTGGAAATGGGTTCTAAATTTGATATGCCTAATCTATATTTGTCTCTATGAACGATATACTTGTGTAAACCATTAAGAATAATCATTCATGGTTGAACTAAAGGTTAAATAAAATCCATCTATTTTCCATTTTGAGCAACCCTGTTGACCTTAAGACCCTATCATCCAATTCATACTATATTTAAGATGTATTATCTTAAGAGTGAGACCATGATCTTAGAAGCCTAATATACTCAACTATGAAATTTATCTTTATTACTTGAATGACTATAAATAGTTTGAGAGTGAAAAGGGTTGACCAATTTCCTATGGGGTTTTCATTTGCTGAGACTGTTGATACTCTTTTATATTCCTTTCTAAAGGAGAAGAACAAAATCCCTACTCTAATTTATGCAGGACTCTTTGATCAGAAGTGTTGCTAATATTTTGACGAAGTTTGTATAAGCAAGGAAATAGAAATCTATGTTATATAACATAAAAGTTGGTTATACACAGAGGAGGAATATTCACATGTGATCTTTGAAAATTGTTCAGATCTGAAAATTTATGTGCATTCATGCTAATTGTCATCAAATGTGTATTGGAAATTTTAAATGAATGTGGCATTAGATGTACTTCATCATATGATCAATTTGTATTGTCATGATCTTATGATCTTCTTTCTCCGTGTTCAAGATTAGTACTCATAAATTGTGTGCCCACAATTTATTAGCAACTCTTAAATTATGTTCTTAGAAACTCTGAAATTGATATCAGAAAGTTTGTAGCAGCTTAGTAATGCTGAGGACATGCAAACCCTTGGATTTGAGGGTGAAGAGATCCTCAGATCTCCTTCCAGATCTTCAGATTCTTGGCAGTATCTCCAACATCTCTAGCATCTTCAGCTAGTTTTTTTTCTTCAGCATATCAACTTTTGTTCTCTTCAGCTTTCATCAACTTACATCAGTTCTCAGCATTGCTCCACCTCATCTTTAGTTTTCAGCAGTCCACATCCTGGCTCCATGGATCTTTCATCTTATTCTACATAGTTTCTACTTCAACATGCATTAGAATTCAAAGAAAAGGTAACTTGAGGTAAACATGTATAAATTTCTTTATATTTAATAGAATTTAGGAAACATGATGTATAACAACCACTATTATCCACATAAAGTATCATCACAATCACCTAGTAAACCTTTCATTTTCACTCCATCGGTTATAATGAAAATTATACTTTGATCATAATACCAAGTGATGAAAAGGAAATGTGTGGTGTACAAATACAAAGTAACATCTATAATGTTTTCTCCTTGTACATCATAAATCATTCTGAAGTCATCTCAATGTTCTGAATAAGAGGATAAATCCATTGTTTCCTATCCAAACAAAGAACCACAAAGTAAATATTAGTCTTAAAATCGACATAAGATACAGAGTGTAAAGGTGTCCAAGTTCATATGGCCACCATCACCATCATTTTATAAACCATTCTCCACACACATGCCCATTCACCATCAATTTCATGATACCCCATCCTCTACTCTCCTCCATTTTTATGATAATTTTGTTTCTCTAATTGAAATTCAATCCGTGATAGTTTCCAAAGTATCATTCCACAAGAACCAACACCTACACAAAAGGAACAATGTCACATAAATCTATAAGAAAAGTATCATGAGTTCTTTACCTTGTTTGTATGAGGACATGCACATCCTTGTGTTTGGGGGTGTGTTGAGCTCCGGTTTTGTCATATTTTCCGCCATATAAATACACTCATCATTACACATTTCTCCAATATTATATCCCTAATTACACCATAAACCTCATTATCTCTTGTTATTCATCTTATGTGTTAATTACATAGTTTTTTCCATATTTTAGTGATTAAAAAGGGATGATTATACAATAGATTTGTTGATGATGGTTCCCGCAAATCAAATATATTCTCCAAGTATTTGCAGTGATCCTTGTCAAGCTCCATTTCCTGTATACAAGCTCAAGGATAGGCCATAATTGTAAGTATGTAACGGTAAACAAAACTGAGGTAAAAATGTGTTTTTGATATCTTCTTAATTTATTAAAGATAAGGAAAATCACTAAGTATAATTACTCTTAAGCTTACTCTCTTTTCTTATTATTAATGTCTTCCATTATTCGTAATGAAATCCTATACCCATCCATAATCATTCATTTTACCATTAATCAGTCAAGCCAATACACTTTTTGTTAAGATTAAAAATAATTATTCATTTTATTATTAAAATGAATGTCCATTCATCCACCTCATTTATATTCCCAAAATATCTTTAAACTTAAATCCATAAAATATATTCATCCACTACTTTTTTAAGCTTAAATAGATAAAATATAATAATTTAATTAATTCCAAATCTTTAATGAATTATCTAGAATGATTTGAATACTTAACTAATGATGTTTTTTTGCAAAGTACCTCCATAGATCCAATACTAAATCCACCAAGTGGGTTGTTGAAGAGTATGAATTATTTATTTTTCTCTAGTCAACCGTAAATTTCTCTCTTGTGCACAGAACATCTTTCTTTGTATGGATTTGAGATATTGTTCATGAGCAATTGGCATGGGAATTTTTGGTGGGTAACAATTCTCTCTTTATTTGTATAATAGATCCAAGAAAGAAGGTGACATCTGTCCATTTTATTTATGAAAATAGGAAATTGATGCATCCAAGAAATTGGTTGAGATTTGAGGCATGATGTGTCTATTTATAAATATGTTTCTATTTTTGAAAAGAGAGCAGAGAATTAATTCATGTATTGAAAAGAAAAACAATGCTATTGTATTACTGGAGAGCGGAAGCGGAAGTTTATTTTAGTATAGATATAGTTTTTCATTGTTTGTTACCGTACATAACGTTTAGTTATTTGTTTTGTTATATAAAACCTTTATTAATTTTGTTATATATATATATTTTATGATAACATCTTGTTACATATTACATATTGTTTACTTATTTTGTTACCAATTGTTTACTTTGTTACACGTTTTATTATAATTTTTATATATTTTATTAATATATTATTGTTTAATTGTCATACGTTGTGTGTCTAGTTTGTTATATATTGTTTTGTGTTATGTTGATAAGATAGTGTTGTGTAGATATAACAAATTATTATGTTGTAAGTATATGGTGTTTCACTTATGTGAACATGTGAGAATTTTGTGTATTGATAGAAATTGTGTAATGTCATAAGTACATATACAGTGTTAGATGTAGAGTGATTTCACTCTTGTATATAAAGAAAAACTAATCATGTATCAACACATTCATATCTAAAAAAAATTAATTATATAATTAAAAAAAAAATTAATCATGTGCTTCCACATTGACTTTGCTTTCATTCCTGTGCTGCATATTTTCTTGAGGACCAATCAAGTGTGTTTCCTTTAAAGTATTTGTATCACATTTCTTGACTTGTTTTTTCTTGCAGCATGTGTGTGCATCTGCTACAAGAAGTAATCATTGAAGGTTGAAAGACACTAATAAGATACTCTCACAAAGTTGCATGAACAATCATGCGTGAAATATTGTAGCTCAAAACCCTTATTGCATTAGTTCTACCATAACTGAGTAACGATTTCCTTGGTGTTAATTTTAGCCATTTGGATTATCTTGTTAACCTACTCATCGAACTACTGAAGGATAAGAAACTGGTCAATCACTCATGGTTAATCACATGAACATCACCCTGGGTGCATGAAATACTGTGATCTAGGTTTTTATAGCACTAAGTTATTCCTTTGTCTTAGTGATGAATCCTTAGTGTTAATTTCCTACAGCTTGTGTTTCTTTCATTCATTTCATTTTGAAGAGTGGTTTGTTGGCATTAATCCTTAAAATATACTAGACTAGGCTCCAATCCTACATTTTTTGTGCTTGCACCTCTAACTCTACTTTACTGGCTGACAATTTAATGTTGGGAATTAATAATACATACATTTATCCCCGTGATGCCATAGCCAGGTTCGAGATTTGCCAATGATTGGCTATCACCATATTTGGTAAGGTGAGGGTAAAGCAACAACCTCGGTATGTTTTTCCTTCGGGGATAAAAGAAGGGAATTTGGGTAATGGCCCGTGGGATCGTTTTCCAAATAGGGATTTTACCCATCGTGGGTAAGTTGTTGGGTAATTATCAATGATTGTGCGGCTCCCTCAGAAGATCTTGTGGTGTAGAAGGAAGGGTTTGATGCATTCCTCTAGGGATGGTCATCGGTGAATTTTTTCTGCATATGAGGTAAATCTAATGAGAATTGATTTGTGTTTGTATGCGTATCCTTGGTATGAACCGATTAAGGATGGCTCATGAAAGATTTATGGTCGGACATCTACCATGGGTAAAATGTTGGCGCTCGAACGGATAAGTGGAAGGACATTGTTGATGTTCCCTGACTGATTAGGCTCATAATGGTTCAATTGGTCAATAGCGAAGACTCCTGCCAGGAGGGAAGAGCATGCGTGAAATATGTACAGTTATTGCTTTCATAGCCGCATATGTTGCTTCTCGCCCAAAAAGATATTATAATCCATTTGGGTGTCTGTAACTTCAATGTCAATGAGGACCATTTCCCCCCCAATTCAACTAGCACAATTTGATAAAGGCCTTTGGGCTGGGAGGGTCGACCATCGTAAGCTCTAAGGGTGATTGTTGAGGGAAATAAATTGGGTGATCATAATTGTTACCATACGTGTTTGGACATTATGCAAGTGGATTCCTCGATGATGCACCATGGCTGGGATGTTTCGATCCCTGATAGGAATTTGAAGGAACTAGTGATGGAAGACATAGATCTTCTTAGTCTAAGTCAAAAGTGATTAGACGGGTTTCTATGGGATCTACTTCTCCCAAATGTGAAAGTAACGTCTTTCTTTGGGAAGGGCATGTTTGGAGAACCTCAAGTACTGACATGGAAACGGGTGATTATGCAACGTTGTCAATGAGGTTGTAGATGTGGGTGGCCTAGGAATGTGGTTTATGCATGTTCCTTCATAGTGGTGCATGAGGAATTCAAGTGGCGGCTTCAATGTTGGGAAGAGAAATCATTAAAGGTTGCCCGACTGGTAATTGGGGGGACTCATAGGTGGTAGGAGGGTAGTCAGATGGTATGTCATAATACGGTTACGAGTTTCCAGGGCAGATGATTTCTCTACGGTGAGGAGGATGTTGTGATATTTTGAATTATTGGTTTGAGGTTGGACAGGTTGGGAATTATCATGTCTACGCTGTGGGTAGGGGGCGCTTGTTACAACAAATTTTGCCTCACTCCATGAAACTTGCTTGGATGGCCTTCCATTTCCCTATGCAGACTTGAAGCTCCCTTTTTGTGCATTCCAGATTAAAAGCATATTTTTTCCACATATACGCACTCTAATAGCTATACAATGTAAGTGTATACATGTTGCTCCACTATAGCCTGCCTACATCAAGTTTGGTGCTCAAAATTAAAAATTATTTCAGGTTTCCATGCCATGTCAAGAGATCCATGATCCTTTACCTACCATATACTGAAATGTTCTGACTCAGCGCTTTAGTTCCATTTGAAGGTTATAAATTGAGCCATATCCAAGCCTCTGAGGGATTCAACAATTCAACATTGAGAGCAAAGACACTTTGGATAAATTTCACTTCATATTGAGTCGGAATCCATTTTTCCTTGAAAGTCTGAACCCCAAGCTCTTCCATCTTTGTGACGAAGAACCTTATTGACTCCTTTTTAAGATATTTCCTTTGGTGGAGGATAGAAGTGGTGGGAGGTCCAATGAGGGAATTAGTTTCTCAATTCCGATATGTGTCGTGATAGAATTTTGTCACCTATGTACTTTACAAGTTGACTATTTACTGAAATACTATTTTCTCGTCCAATTGATATCTCTGTAAATATATGAATTATTGTTCCATGGGTGTATTTGTAGGTATACAGTTGTTGAGGACAAGTTGTAGGTATAAATCTTGGAGTTGTGTGCTCAATGGTGGTCTTCTTCAACCATTCTGACGAGGTAGTCTCTTAGCCTTGTCTTGTTAGCATTTCATTTATATAGCATAATTGGGATTATAGTTAATTTATGGGCACTATCTATCCTGTTGTGGTGTACCCTAGCCATAAAGATATTTTCCTCATAAAACAATATGGCCACCATATTGAGGATTGATCTCCTTTTGGGGAGTTTGGAGTGTTTTTATCCTTGATTTGCTCTCTATTAGCATCAGTTTCCTTGTCGCATGTTTCTTGACAACCTATTTTTCACCTTGCATCTAAGTTTATTGGCTTAACCCTTTCCCTAGCATTGTTTTTCTTGGTATACATGTTTTTTTCCCTTGACAGACACATATATATGTGATATGTCTTCCTTTAGGGAGAATATATACACGATTTGTGCTCAAAAAATCACGTACATCATCTATTTAGTCTTGTTGGTTGAGCTGGTAGCTGTTGGGTGAGTTTGGCTATTGCTAAGTCTTCTAGGTCCTTGTTCTAAGTGTTATACTACATAGTGATACATGCAACTCTTTTATTGTTGAATTTTTGGGTGGGATTTCTTCTTATAATATTTTTCATTGGTTGTCTTTGCACATTGGTTTGAGTGTTTACTTCTTGTTATCCTACTTGGCGCATCCATTTTGCTTGGAGTACGGTCTATATATCAAGTTGTTATTCAATACTTGCATTTTCATTTCTTTATATCAAAAAATACAAAAATATTTTCTCTTATTTGCATTATGGAAATTGCACTTTTGATTACATTTCATTGATTTTGACACATATGGAGAGATTTCTTTTCATTGAAATTGTAGAAATTGCATTGAAAAAATTGCATTTAGAAGCACCATCTCTTTGAAATTCAAGACTAGTAATTAGAAGTGTTTTATATTTCTATTTTTATATGTTGATTAGTAATACCATCAATTTCATGACTACACCTCTTGAGTAAGAAAAAATCCATTAAAATTAGTGTTGATTAATTCAAATTGATTAGAAACAATTTTATTTCTTGTGGTACACAAACAAGTATAGGACATAGGCCTTGGAATAGGATTTGTGAGTAAACTTATCTAAGGTTATTAAACTAAACATGTGTCTCACCGTGGGAGTGGTGAAATCCATTGTGTAATTATGGACGTCAAGACGCTCCGCTCACACCGAAGTTAAGCACCTATAGTCGTATAAGTTTGTTGGCAGTTGATAGCCCCTTACCCCAGAGTCGTAGATATTTATGGGAATTTCTATTTGTATTTGTGGGTCATGCTAGTACCTTGACCTCTGTGAGAGGCACTTCTTCAAGGTTTTGGTCTTTGTTAGCCTACCCATATGGTGGACCATACTTACGCATTGGTATTGATTATGCATTGGTTATATTGTGGTGACTCGCTGTTTGACATAAGTAGCCACATAGGTTATTTGCAAGGGTTATTATGCAGGTACCCGAGTCAGCAAGGTGTTTGTTGGCCCTCACCAAGTTTTGAGAACCCGTCAAGTTTGACCATTTTTGAGACTTCGACAAGGTCAGGTCAAGACGCGAGTGCCAGGTGAAGCAGATATCACAGGATCTCGCTCCCTTCTTAGGGAATTTTGGGTTTGGGGCTTCATGTAATGGGTATGGTAGGTCAATCATACCCATGTTTAGGCCCATTTTATAATGTATAAATACAAATCTAGGCGGTGATGTAATTAGAGAGACCTGGTAGAATCGGCTTAGTGCAGATCTAGAGGTTTTGTGCATACTATGTGTTAAGACCTGCGTGAGCTGCTAAGTGAAAGTGATTGTAAGTAGCTTGTGTGCAGACTGTAGGAAGTCTTTATGCTGTAACCTAGCTCAGGGAAAGAGGATCCGCCAGGTGCGTGCGCATCTCTTGTCCCATGAGGCTTCAGCCTTTGTGCATGTATGGAGATTGATAGAAGATAATAAAGAAGAGAAGAGTTGGTGGATGTATCCCCACGCCAGGGTGAACCATGTATATCTTGTGTTATGGTTGTTTTGTGCATTATGGTTGTTATATTGTTCATATGATTTAAGCTTAGTGTAGTAATGAATGTTTAGATGAACCCGGTATGATAGATTAAGTGCTTAGTGATGTGAATGAATGTTGATCTGATCTATTTGCTTATGCTAAGTTCTCTTATATGTGTTAGATCCGTTGAATACCGCTAGTTGTTCTATAATTAGGTTTGATCATGATGTGAATAAGTGGGTTAAATAATCGGGATGAATGTTAACCGCTAAGTGCTTTGTTAGAGTGGTGTAATCACGCATTCGCGGTCTCAGCTAAGGTTACATATATTTGAGTCTTGCAACCACCCCGCCTCTACCTCGGTGAGACTTCATCTACTTCGCTACACGGTAAGCCCGGAAGGTCCTGTAGTTAGGGTTTTGTTGGTGGATGTTTTAGTGTTGAACTACGGTGGGTTCCGCTTCCTATGCCAACAAATGGACAACACACGTACTTTATGGAGGATTACCTCTTCGAGGGAATCGGGATCGACTAGTTATTAAGCCCATGAGGGCCCTTATAACTAATTTTGCTACCTCCAATATTTTGAAGGGAGTCTCAGCCCCCTTGGGTTAGACATACCTACTCTAGTGAGGGAGGTCCATTTTCAGCCACTAGCATCATGTTTGTGTGCATTGTCCTTTTGATTTATTTTGGTGTGGCTCTCTGATTATTATTAGTTGGCCCTAGGATTTTGTTTTATATCTTGAGTCTTGAGTCATCATGGACAAATACCAACCTCGTCATCGGTCTCGTCATTTTTTGAAGTTACCGTGATCTTGATCCTTTACCGTTGCCTTCTAAAAGGCGTGAGTTACCGTAAACGCGTGGTACATATATATCCACCTCCCAGAATTGTGATCATCCAATTATGAGTGATGATTCAGACCCGAACATCTCATGGATTCCTTCAATTCGCCGTGATTAGTGGGATCCCTTCAAATCCTTCATCCTCAACGATTGGAGTGTCGAAGATCCCCATCTAGTGCTACCCAACATGTGATTTCTACTCAACCCACAAGAATGAACCCTTTTAGATCTTTGTTTGTTATGCCGAGTCACGATTCTGAGTCGATACCTCCAGCCTCTAATCCACTTTCTTTTGGTATGCCCGATATGACGTCACAACTCTCATCCCTTCATTCCAATGGCTAATGAATCCTAATGGTCCGGGGCATGATGCCTCCTTTTTCTCCTTTCTCGTTTGGTGTAGGTCATATTCCCCAACTGAATCCTACAGTTGGAAGTTGGAATCCTCTTTCCTCTAAGCCTAATCCTAGTTTTCAATTTTCCTGATGGATCAACTAGACGGATAATTCACTTCCCGAGAGCCATCCTTCATCCACTCTTCCTTCATGTCGATTCTGAGGAATGAATTTTATTATGGCGACTCCCCCTCTGTTGTGTGGAATTCCATCCAAATGGATTTAGTTTCACACTATGGGAAAGCCCCAAGATGGGATCTCCTCGACTAGGGGAAACGATATAACCTCATCATGCCACTTTCAAGCATATGGTGCCATTACAACCTTTTATGAATAATTTTATAGGAGTATATTATCCTACCGGACATGGCCATGGAATATACAAGAACCCTAGATGGATTGCAATAACTCGTACCAATATTTCCTAGGAGTAATGTGACACCCCAACCTCAGCCCTCTTTTGGCCACGTTTAATCTTTTAGATTTTTCAAAATTAATGAATGACCCTATGAGACACGATCTGTCATTTCCCCTCGTCCAAACCAAGATTCCTTTGGACATTCCAAATTTAAAAGGAAATACTGGTGAGGATCCAAGTGATCACGTCACTCACTCTACCCATGGTGCTCATCGAACTCCCTTAATGACATTTCTATTCGTTTGAGATTATTTAAACGCACCCTCATGGGGTCACCATGAAATGGTACATTGATATACTAGGGGAAAACATATGGAACCTTTAATTAGACGGTATTGTTCTTTCTCAACCACTTCCTTGTCGGTTCATTATGATTTTGGCATAGAAATTTTGTTGGCCTTTTGCCAAGATAAATCCATGCATTATCTTGGACCATATCCAAGAGTGACGAGATGGAAGAGGTTGATCAAAGTCTACATTCCTCCAAAGTTTCTATCAGAATGATTCCTGCTTCATTATTTCCTTATATTTTGAAGGATGTTTCTACATCTAAGTAACATATGAGGAAGAATCTATTTTCAAATCCCAACAATTAGACCTCATATATGCTCTAATATGGGATGCTTTATGAAATTATTTCTAACGCTGGCCGCAAGAAAACTATGACCCTAGACAAATCCTGGGCCTCATGACGATGGAATCATAGATTCACAAATGCTAATTCTACTTAATTGGTGATGGTCCGATTGAAATATTTGTCTCTAAGCTTAATCTTGTAGCTGGACAAGATTCGACTCTCATCCTCCACTCCCCACTCCGGGCCGCAATGAATGTACATTCTCAGATACCGCCGGCTTAACCCAAATGGTAAACTGCCAGGAACCAGAGGGAATAAAAATAACTAATGAGGTAATAATCTTAAGGGTGGGAAAATAATAATAAATCCAAGGGATGACACTAACAATGATAGATTGAATAATAATGCTGGAGAGGGAAAAGAAAGAAAAGTGGAAGGTGAATTTTCCTTTGTAAACTTTGTAAATATGATCACCATACCCACCTATGCCCCCAAAATGAAGGAAGTCTCAAGGCTCTTATCGTGAACTCCGCCTTCCTAGGCCACAAATCCAGCCTCCACATTATCAACACATGGCCTCGTGGACCTCCAACACCTAAAATGCATCGAAAGGGGAGTCAAAACCCCACATGAAGGTGGCCATCTATGCTTCAATATGGTCAAGTCTCGTATTGATGTAGCCACTTGATCTCATGATTACATTTCTTCACAAACTGTCATAGGTCCAAACTCTCCTCCTCCTCTAGAAACACCCCTACAAATCGAAAAGTTGAAACCTCCACCTCATATTCTCAAAGGAGTACTCAGTGCGTTCAACTTAATGCCAGAGCTACCCAAAACTATTTGATTGTCAAATATATGGGCCAAACCCCTCAGGCGACAAGTCGATTTGAGGTACTCCAATGTGTCCTTCACAAAGGAACGCCTTACTATATGCTTTAGGAGATATAGAACCCACTGGCTCAAAAGTTATCAAGTTTGACATCACGAAAGTTAAGCCTCACTGCACTCATCATGTGGCTCTCAACCATGTGGAGTACACATGAAAATTACCATCAAACGCATTATAATTGATGAAGGCGTTAATGGCTGTGCTTGATGTCCCTAACCTATTGGAACCATCGGATCTCCAACCTTATCTCAATCTATGACTATGTTGACCGAATTTGATGGATATTCATTTCGACCCCATGGAATCCCTCTCATTTTCCGATCCAATTAGGTGTGAAGACTATGGAGGTTTGCGTCGAGGTTGAAGTGGTTGATGCTTCTCTCAACTACAATTTAATACTAGCGCATAATTGGACTTGTGCCATGACATCCAACTAAGTCATCCATTTTCCGTGACTTTATGTTTTCCTCAATGGCGTGAAAATAGTAGCAATTGATCGCTTGTCCTTTTTGCACACTCTAACCTAATGAATCGCTTGGAATTTTGTCCCTGTGATTAACAATTCTCAGCAGGAAATTGGGGATGTTGGTATCTAAATGTATTCCTCTTTGATGGGTAATTTTGATTTCATGGCACCAATCCACCATATTCATGCCATTTCCAGTGAGTCTTCATCAATGGCGAGGTCTATTCCTTTTCGCACTTTGTATTTTAATGACCCTTTGACCCTACCTTCCCCGGAATTATGTTAAAATGGCGGCTTTCACACATTGGGATTGAAATTCCATAGTCAACAGCAAAGGTTGTGTATCAAGCTATTCTTGACACTATTGTTGACCCAAATCCTTCCTCCTCGTGGACGGACGAGGTGGATCCCATACTAGATCTTGTGGCTAAGACCAATCTCGTTATTTTACGATTTCGGACGATGCTTTACCTTCTCGATGAAGCCATCTTAGGCTACAACCGGGTTCTAGCTAGGCCTTGGGACTTATATGCATCATCAACTTATTTTCTCCCGTGATTTTAAGATCAAAACATGATGACTTTAGATCTACCTTAAGTGATATGGTCGGTCAATGGTTCCATTATATACGCATGGTATTTATGCCGAGGGAAACATGGCTTAATATTTCTCCCATCGTCAAAGGATTGATATCTCTCGCATTCTGCTAAAATTGAAAACGATATATCGTTGTAGATTGTTCGCCTGAAGAAATCCAGATTTACACATTGATCTCTTCAAAGAATTCTAAGATGTATTAGTATGGTCTTATGAATATATGTCAAGAATTGTCCCCAACCTTGTCAAACATGAAATTAGAACCTATTTGGATGATAAACATCTTTGTAAACGTCTTAGAGCCGTTAATCCTAGGAATTCCCCCGCTATTAAGGAAGAGGTAGAGATGCTGTTTCTAATGTTTGTTTCCATCTACCCGCTCCCTTTGAATGGATGGGTGTCCGGGACCTCATTCCCCGTGAAATAAAAATCAAGGTCTCATTCGTGGTATGTATGTATTTTCATACATGCTGTTAGATCTGTGAATTCTACTTTGGCTGACCTGTGTTCGATCTCACTGTGTTTCCAACAAAACTCTCTGTGCCATCGAATCTCCTCGTAAACTATAAGGGAAACGCTGCTGTACTGTGGTGCACAACGTGAAGTCTCACCTGTGATATATTTATGGGTGACCAATATGGTTTTGGCGCTTACGCTTAGGAATGAGTGGGGATCCGTGGATTGTGTTCTTTTCCTCTTCATGCATTAACCTGTTAAATGTTTCAAGTATTCTAGGATTCATTCATCTTAGCCTTATTCATGCAAGCTAATACATCCAGTTAATCATTCATTCATAAGCTAATCATTACAAAAAGTAAATACTCAATAAAAATCACACATAACACAAGTTTTCATCACCGGGCTTCACCTCCTAGGGCTATGTTCACAAAGATATGGTTTCTCAGTTTTTGGTTTATCTCACGAAAATCTAAAGACCGTGCATTACATCTCAAAGTAATACAATCAAGATCAGGGTAAAAATACTTTAAGAGGTAGACTAGATCACACCAGAATCCTCAACATGTGATATAACCCTCAAAATATACCTTATTCAACTCTTCTACAAAACTTATTACAATCGACGGTCTTACAAAGTGCAACAACTATTGACCACTATCAACAACCTCCCTCTAGACCTCCTAGCTCTTTATATTTATACTTTTTTACAAGCTTATAGTCATTACAATCCTTAAAAAAAAACCTAACCCTATCATGGTTATGTTTTTCCCGCTTCCTCCATCGCGGGATTTTCCCTTGTATGTTGCTTTTCCTCCTTCTCGCTTTTTGCATGTTGCTTTCCACTGTTGTGTGTGTCTAAAATTATTTATTCCTTTCCCAAAAATAGGTATTTTCACTCAAAATAGTCTTCTTCCCTAAAAGGCCTCTATCGACATGTCGCTTCGTCCTCGAAATAATTAAGGTGGTGTGACGCCTCCTAACAACAAAATTTCCGCCAAGTCGGTGGAAATTTTCCTTCTAATTCTTCCCCTTTATCTCTAACTTGTGCAACTTTCCCTATAAACTCTTCTACCCTATAGCGCTTTGATATGTTCCTTGACACATTATGCACTCTCGGCATGATACTGATCCATTATTGTCTTCTCTTCCTCCAATTCCGTAATTATTTGTGTTTCTTTCTCCGGGAGGGGTTCTAACCGAGATTGCCTTGCCTACTTGTTATTCTGCACAATCTTCAATTCACATCATTTCCCTATCCAAAGAGAGGGATCTCCAGCAAATTCATAATCCCTGTGGTCACCAAGCCTGCCACCCATTTATTTGACGTGATAACTCCAATGGCCATGTGCCTAGGCTCTCAATGTACACCTACTGCGCAAATTATGGGAATTCACTAGTGTCGCATTACGTGGTATGTATATCTACCGACACAACCTAGTAGACTTGGTGTGGCCTGCACCCGCTCTGGTATGCGCGGTAAAATTATTGTGGCATTAGGTTACTTGCATGGGGACTTTACAATAGGTTGTTTCCCCTTTCATTGTATTGAAGCGCTAGATTTCCCAGCCTCCGATTGTGCTTCTGAGCCTAACTCTGGTTTCCTTGTGATGTCTTCAAGTTGTATTTCCTCCTGCTACGTGGACCCCACCATAGGTTGCGGCCTTTGGTCTGCCGACTCTGTTCTTTCGCTGTCACCACCATTTATTTTTTTGTGGGATGTTGTCCGCCTTGCAATAATCATTACGTGAGTCGATATCCATCCCAGCCATTGTCAGAGCCTTCTCTTCTTCGTCTACTAGTGTAGTGCTCACTAGTTCAACCTGTGGCAAGGCAATTACGTTGACATCGACGATTCCCTCTCTTTGTGTAAATTCATGTTTTGCCTCTGCAGTTTCCTGCGGTGACCTATGGTTAATGCATGTTTTTTGTGTTGTTTAGCTAGGTGTGTCGACCTTTAGAGGTTCCATTGTGGGTAATTCTTCCTTTCCCAATTGAGTTTCGGCTGCTACAATATCTGAATTCTCTTATTTGCCTCTCATCTTCATGCTCCTTAGCTTCGCAAGTTTGCAAATGTGTAATGTGTCTCATTTAGCTTGTGTTATCATTATATAGAGGGTGTCATAAATGCCCTGAATCTTCTCAAAGAAGATTATTTGATTCTTATTACTCCATTAAATCTTGTTGAGTACGCTTCGTGCAGTTTCATAAATTCCCAGATCGTGCCTTTTTACCTCAACGATCGTTTTTGCTTTTTCGATCGTCTTTTCTTTTTCGATTGTTGGCCTAGTTTTTGGTGCACTGCCATTTTCGGTGTGTTGTACGTTTCTTTTGTGAATTTTCCCTTAGTGAACGATGTTTTATTCCTGTCAACCATATGTTGCGCGCGATCACTTTTTCTTTTTGTCACGCTGACTCCAATATCTACTACACATGATATTTCCCTGTATTTTGCATTTTCTGTCTTTTATACTTTTTTCTTCCTTTTTTTGTCTTTCTTTTTCTTCTTTTTCTACTTTTTTCTTCCTTTTTCTCTGTTTTCTTTCCTAAAATATATTATAGTACACTATACATGTATTTCCTACTGTGTTGTAACTTTTAAGGGTTAGTAGGTCGACTGTCCCTGTATAGTTTCAGTCGACTACCATTGATCATTCCTTTCAGTTATGTTCCTCCCAAGTCTTTTAGTTGCACATATCCCCCATATGTAACAATCTTTACTTCACATGGCCCTATCCAATGCATTCTAAATTTACCAAGATGTTGGAAAAATTTATTATCATAGAGTAGAACTAGGTCTCCCTCCTTAAAACTCTTCTTTTGATATGTTTGTCATGCCAGGCTTTGTCTCTTTATTTTTGTACTTCCTGGTGAAATCCTGCTAGGATCCTGTCCTCTTCCATTTCCATTAGTTGACTTAACCTCTCTTGTACTGCGCCTCTTTCTGTCATGATGGTAATTGTTGCTACGTGCATACCAGGTACTATAAATTCTGATGGCACCATTGTTTCCTGCCCATACACAAATATCAATGGTGTATGTCCTATCAAATTCTTACATGTGGTCATGTATGCCCATAGTACTGCTGGTATTTTCAAGTCTCAATCTTCTCTATTAAAATTGTAGATCTTAGTCAAAGCATTTTCCAAAATCTTATTGAAATCTTCTAATGTTCCATTTGCCTGAGGATGATATGGTGTACTCTTCAGGTGATAGACTTCAAAATCCTCAGTCATAGCTCTGATGGTACTATAAATAAAATGAGTGCCTTGGTCACTCATCATAATCCTGGTACATCCAAACCTAGTGATCACTTGCTCAAACAAGAAGTGTGTTGTTGTCTCTACGCTACAGTCCTTGACTGGTGTTGCTTATTCCCATATTGTTAACTATTCAATGGCAGTAATGATATACCTAGCTCCTGACCTTTTTGTTGGTGGATTAATCGATCCCACAAACTCTATTGCCTATTTTTCAAATACATGTAGAGTCATTTGTGGTCTTAGAGGCATCTCATCCCTTCT
>SNQJ01S0009813.1:21408-31758 GCA_010110895.2 Picea sitchensis
CCCCTCTCAGTTAGCTCATACCTGTAACACCACCAGAGTAACAATGACACTACGGGGTCGAGACTTATAAATAGCATGGCACTTCCACATATATGGCTGGCCCAAGAGAACATCACATACATCCATGGGGGAATCATCACATACTACCTCATCCTTGAAGGGTTGGATGTCGTATGACAATCAACATTATTGGCTGACACAAAGATATTGTCCCTAGCAAAGCCACCCGATGTTGTATGGTTGTGAGTGTGGTGTTGTCGATAAACCCAATTGTTTGACGACCTCTGTTGAGATGACATTCTTCTTGCTTCCACTATCAACAATAAAATGAAATGAGGTTCCCTTCACCCACATTTGTGAATGAAAAATGTGCTCCCCCTCTTCAGAATCTATTGGTTCTTCTGGTTGAATTATTGTGGTCGCGAAAATAACAGTGTGGTCTGCATCGATGATCTGTCTTCTATCAGTATTTTATCTCAGCCAGCGATGAATGTTTTGAGAAAAATTCATCGGTCTTGTGCCATGGGATTTTGTGGAAATCACACCATTTTCTAGTGTCCTTCTTCTTCTTTCCGTGACCCTTCTTTTCATGTGGCTTGGACTAGTTTTTAGGATGTTGTTTATTAGGGTCATCTTTATCATAATTTGGTTTTTGCGGATATGTAGATCTGAACTCCCGTTTGTTCTGGTGCTTAAAATTCTTCTCAATTTTAACAACATATCGATAAGCACAACCGAGTGATGAGATGTCCAAAAAATCCATTTCAGTTTGGATGTATATGTGTAGAGCCCCATGGTATTTGAGAACCAAATGTCGTTTGGAGTCTTTGATACCCATCTTGGTGCGCAAGGTATGGAAGGTATTGGTGAAATCCAAAAGTGCTTAGCCCCTTTCTTGCCGCAATGTGGTCCATCTCATGTATTGGTCCTCATAGTTGCCAATAGGGTAATATTGTTCCTTTACCGCATCCACAAAAATATCCCAAGTGGGCTCAACCCCATATATTCCAAAATCCTCTATGGAAATTTACTCCCATTAAATTTCCCACCAATGTTTGACATGGGAGAGAACCTTAAGGAGTGCGAAGGTGATATTTTTTCCGTCGGAGAAATTATGAATAGAGAAATAACCTTCTAGCAGATTTAACCATTTTTATAAGGCATCTGTATCTATCTGTCCTTCAAATATGGGAGTATCAAAATTAAATTGTACCTTTAAAGGTGAGGTACTTCCAAAGTGGCCGCTTAATGAAGACGTGCCTATTGTTATTGGCAGGTATTGAAGGATGTGGGAAAATTTCTCCATCATTTCATCCCTTTGTTGTGTGAGAGCTTGCTCAAGCAACGGATTAATAGAATTGTCTTCTCTGTCATTTTTATTTTCTTCTGCCATGGAGGGTTTCTTGGATGTGCGAGAGCAATTTTCTTCAAGAGAGACAAGCTCAAGACCCAACTTTCTATACTCGGACCTCATCGGGGACATGCACTAAAAAACGATCAAGAGAAACCTACTTTGATACCACTAATCCAGATTATTTTCAGCAAGAAATGAGAGCAGAGATATAATAAAGAAATGTACAAAGATATCTCAGATATCCAATAATATAACATAAATGTATCATAGATGAAACCATAAACACAGAGATACAGTAATACACAATTTTCTATTAATGAACGAAAATGTACAAAGACTGTAAAAATATAGAGTGAAAGACTCACTAGAATGGTGGCAGCTTATCTCTGAGAAGAGATGTGTCTGTTACTCGCATTTGAAAGAAAATGATTTTACAATGAGGCTCCAAAGGCCTTTTTATCATAAAAAAAATCCAAAACCCTAACCTCGGAAGATGAAAAGCCAACAATTTTGTGGACCCCGTTTTGGGTAGTTTGGTGTATCAACTTCCCGAGGGTGTAACTTTGGCATACAATCTCTAATTGGGGCACACAATAACTCATTGGAAATGTATCATCGAGGAGATTAATTTCAAGGGCTAAATTAGATCTTTCAAATTTAATTGAGAAGATCGATCCCGAAAAACCTTCATTTAGGCCCTTAAAATGGCCCCATAAGTTAAAAACTGCTAAAAATAGTAAATTACCAAAATTGTCAGAAAATTGTTTTGAGCCAGTTAGAAAAGGTGGATGGACACCGATATCCACATAGATCAATTAATCCACTTGGATAGACATAATATGAAAAATGTATCTCCCCATAGTTCTCTCTCAGTTTCATTTAGGGTTGCAGATGCAGATAATCACATATTTGAAAGATATTTGTCAATGTCATGAATACCATGCAACTGATACAAAAAACCAGATCCCAATTCGTATTGATACAAATCTAATGATTCTACTTTTTTGTTGTGTAAACAAATTAGGAATTGATCTATCAAGACATTTTGTAGCTCAATTTAAGAATAAGGAAAAATGAAACAAAACTTGAAATGCATCAAATAGACAGTCTCCTGCAATGTACGAAAATGCATCTAATCTAAAAAGACCATTGTTACTTGGCACTTGATCAATGTTGATATGTATAATGCAATGCTCATTCATTTGATATATTTCAACATTTACTATTTTTTTCATCTTCTAATTTGTGTTTTTAAAGCTATTCCTAAGTTATGTTTATGATATTACTTAATTAGGGAAAAAAGAACAATATATTTTCGAAAATGCATACCTGGTTTTTTGTCTCCTTTAACTTTGAATTTTTGTAGTTGTTATAGCTTGTTCATGAAAAGAAAAGAAGTAACCAGTCTTTAATTACATCAGATACATATTATGAATTAAAAAATATTACAATCCATCATCTTGTTGTTTGGGAAGATTGACTATTGTGGAAAAAATAAATATAAATATGTATCCAATACCTAGTCAATGGGACTTACATATAGTTTGCTATCACTAATACAAAACTAATGTATTCACTATTAATGTCCAATGTGAGGTAAATAAGGAGGGATTAAGAAGTACAATCAAAGTCTCAAGAAAAAACGAGATATTGAAGCCAATGTTAAGATGGGTCATTGTTAATTATAGCTCTACATTAGCATAAATGCCTCCTTTCTTATGTATATATTGTAAGAAGTAAGAAGCATTCAAAGGAATCCTAGAAATTAATTTTATGTAAAAAATTATTAAAGCTTCCTAGGAAATACCTTTTCCAATCATAGTTTACAATATCTAAAAGTAAATGACTAAAGAGTACTAGGAAGAAATGTATGAGAAACATTTGCATTTTTAATAAAGATACCTATTCATAATTTAATTTTGATAGTCAAAATAGAATCATTAATAAATGTTATTAATAAAAACTAATACTTCTAAAAATATTAAACAAGTGATATTGTAATGATGATGTCCATGTAGTTGATGACAGAAAGAGTAGAATGCAAGATTACCAATACATCTTGCACATTGTTTATGAAATATTCCAGATACAATATAATATGCAGAACAAAAATATTTGATAAGCAAAGGCAGAACAAGAATGATATATCTAGAAAAATATCACAATAACCACAATAACACAAGAAAAAGAACCTTTATTAATGATAGCAATGTTCACTTGCCTCTTCGAGAGAGAAACCTCCAACAGAGTAGAGCTCTATTACATTAATATCCAAGACAAAAATATTCAATGCCTCCTACTCTTATTTATACTAATTCTACCTTCTAAGGAAACTCTAGAGGAAGATCTTTCTAGAAGTGAAAGCTTCTATTAGGTCTTCTTACATTGACTTATTATCCCCTATTTATTAAGCCTTATTAACTAATGTAGGCCTTTATTACATAGAAAACATATCCTAATAACTAATGACCCATGGAAATGGGTTAGGATTTGATCCTAACATGCCCCCCCCCCTTCAAAAGAAATCTTGTCCTCAAGGCTGCAGGTGTGGAAACTACTAGAGTATAGTCGTTGGTTCCCATGTCGCATCCTTTGGTGATGTGTCCTTCCACTGGATAAGCACTTCTTTGATAGTTCTACCACAAAACTAACATACACGGTGATTGAGGACTACATCTGGTTGGAGCCAAAGGGAGCCTTCTTCATATAACTCTGGAAGGATGATTTGGACCATGCAGTTCTGTCCCACCATTTTCTTCAGACAAGAAACATGGAACACTGGATGGATTTTGGAAGTGGCCAAAAGGGCCAATTTGTAGGCCACTGAACTAATACACTGGATGATCTGGTACGGACCATAAAACTTGGGTTCCAACTTGTGATATCCCTAAGCTTTGAGACATGTTTTCTTGTAAGGTTGGAGCCAAAGAAACACCTGATCGCCTTCATGAAAAACCCTTTCTGAACGATGTTGGTTCACTTGTTGCTTCATGCAATTTTGGGCCATGTGGAGGTTATCCTTCAGAGCCGTGAGGGTGGCTGTGTGAGCTTGCAACATTGTATCAATAGATTGGACCTATAATGTGCCTAGAAGATAGGTAGTGACTGCAGGTGGGCGTTGGCCATACACGGCTTCATATGGGGTCATTTTAGTGGTTGTATGATAAGAAGTATTGTACCACCATTCTACCAAAGGGAGCCATTGCACCCACTAGTTTTGTTTGTCCGAATCAAAACAAAAAAAGTAGGTTTCCAAACATTTGTTGACCACTTTCATTTGTCCATTAGACTGGGGGTGATAGGATGTTCTCATGTTTAGTTGGGTGCCCTACAATTTAAACAACTCTTTCCAAAATGTGCTGGTGAAAGT
This sequence comes from Picea sitchensis, assembly GCA_010110895.2. Taxonomy (NCBI): domain Eukaryota; kingdom Viridiplantae; phylum Streptophyta; class Pinopsida; order Pinales; family Pinaceae; genus Picea; species Picea sitchensis. The sequence continues at coordinate 26,133 of SNQJ01S0009813.1, forward strand.
GGGGTCACGATCAAATATTATAGAGGTGGGCATGCCATGTAACTTGAAAATATGATCAAGGAAAACTTGTGCTACTAGTGATAGTGTGAAAGGGTGGGGTAAGGCAAAAAAATGAGCATACTTAGAGAGGTGATCAACCACCACCATGATGACGGACTTTTTTCCATATTTAGGAAGGCTCACAATAAAATCCATGGAGATTTATGTCCATATAGAAGCTGGAATGGGTAGGGGTTGTAGGGCGCCTGGAGACTTGATAGTTTCACCTTTATTACATTGGCATACCTCAAATTATGTGACAAAGTGAAGGATATCCTTCTTCATTCCTTCCTAGAAAAAAGAATGATGGGCACGAGCATATGTCTTTTGGAAGCCTGAGTGGTCAGCAATAGTTGATGAGTGCAACTCATTTAAGAGCCGTGACTTGAGTGATGAATAGGCTGAGAGAAAAAATCAATCCTTATATATGATAATATTGTCCTGCCAAGTGTAGTTGATGGGAGGATTAGGGTCCTCCTAAAGGCATTGAATTAACTTGGAGAGATGCGGATGTGAGAGCCACTCTTGGCATACTTATTCAATCCAATCAGGGACCGATATGAATAAGGAAAAGAGGGATCTTTCTTCCTCATGTTAGCGTGATATAGCATCAACTACTATATTATATTTTCCCTTTTTGTATATAATTTCATAATCATAACCCAACATTTTGGTCAACCACTTATTTTGTTCTAGGGATGATAGGCGTTGCTTCAAAAAATATTTCAGACTATGGTGATATGTTTTGATCCGAAAAGGACGTCCCAAGAGATATGGCCACCATTTTTGCACTACATGGAGAATGGACATCATTTCTTTTTCATATGTAGATCTTCCCAAATTGTGGCCACTCAATTCTTAGCTAGTAAAGGCCAAAGGTCTACCATATTGTGTGAGCATTGCACTTATACCAGTGCCAGAAGCATCTGATTCCACCACAAAGGTCTTATTGAATTCAAACATTGCTTGGACATGAGTGGTGCACATGGATCTCTTTAATTATGTGAAGGCTTTCTCAACAATAAGTGTCCAATGAAATGCATTCTTCTTAAGAAGGTCGGTCAATGGCTTAGCAATTTTTCCATAATAGTGGAAAAATTTATTGTAATATCCCGTGAGACCAAGAAAACCCCTTAGGCATTTTAAGGTATTGGGTCTCGACCATTCCTACATAGATTGTATCTTTTGGGGTCCACTTTTACCCCTTCGTGACTGAAAAATGTGTTCCAAGTATTCCACTTCATTGGCTCCAAATGAACATTTGGTCTTTTTGACAAACAATTGGTTTTCCTGCAGCAAGTGAAGGACTTTGTCCACATGAAGAAGGTGGATATCCCAAGTGTGGTTTTAAATGAGGATGTCATCAAAGAAAACCAAGACAAACTTTCAAAGATTCAATAATTTATTCATGAGACTTTGGAAGGTGGATGGGGCATTTCAATGGCCAAAAGGCATGACCAACAATTCATAATCTCCTTCATGAGTTCTAAAAGTAGTACTCGGAATATCTTACTCTTTCATCTAGATTTGGTGATAGCTGGAGTGAAGGTCTAATTTGGTGAATACATAGGAACCTTGGAGTTCATCCAATAGATAATCAATGACAAGAATGAGAAACTTATCTTTTATGGTCAGTTTATTCAAGGCATGAAAAATCAGGGCACATGCGCCAAGTACCTTTTTTCACTAAGACCATTACCACTGGGGAAGAATATGGGTTGGTACTGGGGCGAATTACCCCTTCCTCCAGTAATTATTGTACCATATTTTCTATTTCATTTTTTTGAGAAAGTGGATATCGGTAGGGATGTACATTGGGAAGTTGACTGGCTGGAAGGAGAGGGATGCTATGATCATGATCACCCATGGAGGGAGGTAAGGTTGTGGGAATATTTAAGACCTTAGGGTACTTGTCGAAGATGAGTTGCAGGATGGGAGGAACTACCTGAGAGGCATGTTCAGTGACCTAGATGGAATTAAATTGAGAAATCACACCATGGTGGCCTTTCTTCAACAATTTTTCCATCCTGTGAGAGATGATGGTTTCACGAGAGCCCACTTGGAGACCTAAAAGGGTATATGGGTGAGCGTCTTGGGTGAAGCTCATATATAATTCTTGATAATGCATTGCGATTGGCCCAAGAGTGCGAAGCCATTCCACTCCTAATACAATATTACAACCACCCATAGAAATAGAGAACATGTGGGTTTTCATAATATAATCACCCATTAGGAGTTTGAAATTCTCACAATGCCCCCCACACTTCATAGTACCACCATTAACAATGAGGATTTGAAAATTAGAAATAGGGTGGACAAAACAATGGATCTCATCAGCAAGCCTACAATGAATAAAATTATGGGTTCTATCACTATCAATCAACACCACCACCGAACGATGTTTGATGTAGCCGTTGATCTTCATTATTTGTGGGGCTAAAATACTTAAGAGTGCATGAAGTGATATGATAGGTTCCTCCGGCTCCACAGGGGTTACAACTGGATATTCAACATGATCACTGGGTGGAGCCTTGTTTGGGGTAGGAGCCTCATTGAATGGGATGTATTCATAAGTAGACAAAGTAGATGCATCAATATAGAAGAACTTTTCTTCTCTACATTTATGCCCTAGTGAATAATTTTTATCAGAATAGTAGCAATGTCCTTTCCTACGACGTTTCGCCATTTCAGCTGGAGATACATTTTGGACCTTCAATGTTTGTTTTGGAGCTGGGTGAGCCCCGGGGAAAGGATGGGTGAGAACGAGAGACTTCATGGGTGGGGCCTAAAGGATGGTCTCAACTTCCATTGATAATTGACATGTCTACAACCAGGTTGTTGGATGATGCATGCTCACATGAGCCTGAATGGCTTCCTTTAAGCCACTGATAAAACATTCAAGGTAAAATGCATCAGTAAGCCATCATTCTAGATAAAAAACTATTCAAATGTCATGATGAAATCTATGTCTGATCTAGTTTGGTGTAGCTTGGTGAGTCTACCCAAAAAATGTGATTCCCTATCAAAACGGGAAAAAAATGCTTTAGTAAACATGTTCCAACTGGTTGTTCCTAGATAACATTTCTTATGCTGCTGCCACCATTGCCATCATTCTTGATCCAGGTACAAAATCCATACATGGAGTTTGGTCTCATCATCCCAAATATTATGGTGGGAGAAGTATTGTTCCATTTGAGAGACCCACCTTGTTGGGTTGGATGCATCAAATTTATGCATGTCAACTTTGGGAAGCTTATTCCAAGAGGGTGGAGAACCCCAAGGAGAGTGGGAGGAATGAATATTCTCATAATGGGAATGTTGAGTGTCCTCTGCATTGGGATCTACCTGCTTACCTTTCATGAATGGTTGCATGGCGTCACAGATGGATGCTTGGATTGCTGCAGGGAGGGCATTGTTAAGTGTTGATTGTATGATAGTGGGGATGGGGTCCATTCGTGATGCTAAGTTTAATATCCAAGTATTGTTGTCTTCTTGGGTCTGAGATCGGGTTGTTGTCATGGTAGTGTCTTAGGTAGTAGATGAGGTGTCGAGATAGAAATCGGGACCATAAAAAGTGAGATGTACAAGGGTGATTAAGACAGAGAGAGGAGTCCAATGGGATAGGTGTCAAATAAGGGTGTCTCGGAATGGAGTGGGACTGCGGAGAAAAAAGGCTTAAAAGTGAAGGGTACCACTACGATCGGAATGAAGAGAAGAATGCAATGGACTAGGTTGCAAATAAGGGTTCTGATAGGCCCCATAATTTTTGTTTTACTCCTATGAAGTTATACTCTGAGATGAATAATACTACAGTGATGAAATGGCCAAATGCTTAACAAGAAAAAATGTGTAGGAATTTCGCAACCAGAATGTAGGAGACACAGTTGCATGGTAATAGATCTTGCATTTTCTGTTTATTTTTCTACCCCAAGGGTTCTACAGATAAGTTTTTTCCCTGTGCTATAGCTCTTTGATATACGTTCGGGGTCCAACAATAGTACTCAGCCCAATATCTCAGGGAACCAACTAAGGAGGCTAGACCATACCCTTAGCTGTACTATCTAATACCCAGGTGTTACACATTAAATAGGATGTTCGCAGGTTGCTATATAGGCAAGGTGCAAGAATGTCTGATTCTCACAGGCTGCACCATAGCTGGGTTGCTCTATAGGCAAGGTGCGAGAATGCTCATACGTGGGAAAAACGAGCATCTTCTCGATGCTTCTAGAAGGAGAAACTTCCATGGTGAGGTGGCATCCAAATGGTTTGGATCTTACTCACTTTCATGATTTGGTGGGATCATCCTAACCTCCTCACCTTATCCTCTTCAACTTATAAAAGGAGAGGATCTCTCATGGAGAAAGTTGGCTTGGATGAGATTAGCTTTTGAGTTTGGAGATTGGATTGGATTGAGCTTTGGAGATTGTTAGCTTGGCTAGATGAGCCATTTTGTCAAGATAGATTGTGAATATTATCAGATCTATGCTCTCAAAATTCTTGGAGTGGAAGTGTGTGGGGAACAAAGGACATTTGGAAGGGACCTTATGACATCATGGCCATGGTTGTAATCTCTCTTTCACATTTAGTATGATACAGTAATATGATTCTTTCCTATAAATCTTGTTGTGTTTTATTGTATGATTCCTTGATCACATGCATAGGTTCATATTGAGTTTATGCTATTACTATCACTTTGGTTGGCTATGTTCTTTTACAGGATCATCATTGCATGAGTGTTGGAATGGAGCTAGGATGGCGATGGCGAGAGGAAGCGATGTTTAAATGGTATGTCACCTATCCCTCTTTAGTTAGTAGATTCAATATTCAAAATTTAAGGAAAGCGTCATGTTCTGGTGTGTTTTGTTCTAGATCTAGGTGGATCTAGGGAGATCAGTTAGTGTCTGCACCTACCGATTTATCCAATAAAAAAATTGGTGACCATACTGGGGATCCAATTGTGAGACCCAGAAGGCTCAAAGTAGTGATGTGAGGAGGTCCAATGTTTCCATAAGAAGGAAAAAAAAAAGGTTCCCCTGGAGTAGGGGTTCCTTCACTGGTCATTTCGGGAACTGACGCCATTAAAACAAAGATCCAACCTAGAGTTTCTAGGGAAAACAAACAACACACGCCAAAAATCTAGTAAGAAAGCAAGCAAACAAAACCTTCTCGCAATGAGCTCACTAGTTGATGATGAAGTCCAATGTCATGGGAACAAATTAAGAAGGGCTGAGATAGAGCAGGTGGAAAAGTTACGTTGACGACCTGCTTAACAGACTTACACGCTGGTGCAAGCTCTCACACATAATCGTGGGTATAACTTCCAAGGAGTCTGAGTGAGTTTGGCCAATGGCGATTCCAGGTACCGTGAATACTTGCCCCTCCATAGTCACCTTGTGTAAAGCCCTTAAAGAGATACGCCACTAAGGCTACCAATCACTACAGTGATTCCTGGGGAAACAATTGATAGTCTGATCCACGTGCAAGGGCAGAATATCTAGCCCAAAATCAACTTGAAAGGGTTCCACTCATCATTGTGGGTATACCTCTCAAGCGACCCCCATAATACACGTAATCTCTACACCAAGAC
>SNQJ01S0009813.1:35753-69199 GCA_010110895.2 Picea sitchensis
TCGCGATTCGAGGAATCGCGATGCAAGTGTTCCTCCTTTCCCTTTCGAATCCCCGGAACCCAAAAGCCCGGTATCATCTAGATCTATGGTCCAGATCATCGATTTGATCAACGGCCCGGATTAAATCCCTTCATTCTACCTTTCGGGATTTTGGCGGGGTCTTCACTCCTATTTCCCCGATCTTCAGAACTCTGGCAGCATTAGATCTTTGCCACATGTCCCTACAAACAGACGGTCCAAATTCTTTCGGGACTCCTCCTTCCTGCCACAAGACCCTGTCCGGTGACCTAGGGCTCATCCACAGAGCGTGTCGAGATTTCACGACTTGCAAAGATGAGGGTTCATACCCTTTGGTTTCCTGGGTGTCGAAGCACCGAAATCCTTTCACACTACACCGCTTCGAGGTTTCACATACCGGGATTTCGCGTACCAGGATTTCGCAACTTGCGAAGACATGGGGTTCATACCATTGGGTTTCCCGGGTGCCGAAATGTCGAAATCCTTTCACACTACACCGCTTTGGGGTTTCACATACCAGAATTTTGCGTATCGGGATTTCACAACTTGCAAAGACGTGGGGTTCATACCATTGGGTTTCCCCGGGTGCCGAAATGCCAAAATCCTTTCACACTACACCATTTCAGGGTTTCACATACCGGGATTTCGCAACTTGAGAAGACGTGGGGTTCATACCACTGGGTTTCCCAAGTGCCGAAATGCCGAAATCCTTTCACACTACACCGCATCGGGGTTTCACATACCGGGATTTCGCAACTTGCGAAGACGTGGGGTTCATACCATTGGGTTTCCCGGGAGATGAAACTCTGAAGCCCATTTACTTCGTGATAGGCGCAAGGTAAACTCGTAGATTTACTACAATGGTAGTCTTTTCAAGGGACTCACTCCGACTCTGGAATGCGAGGGAACTTTCTAGAAAAAAGTGCCTTCGGGAGGATGAATCAGGGCATAGCACAAGCCAAGTTATATGGGTCAATCCTCAGGGGAACAGACTTGTATCCTGAACTCATACATTCTATACATTAACCGATTTGTAGTTATATCAGTATAAGAATGCATCCATTAATTCCAATCAAAACATAAGGCAAACACTTCTATACAAAAACTATTTACGAGCGTATAAAATGCGCATGTGATCGTGACGTTCAATTCCAAATGCAAAACATAACACTTATCATAAATTCCGGATGTGATGCGAATGCTAAGAGGGGTGCTTGTTTCCACCCAACCGTAGGCTCAGTGACTCCAAACGAATTTACTACTAGCCACCCCTGAGCTAGACCACAATGCTCGAGATTTAGTCTCCTACTTCCGGATCAACTGAAGGCAAGGATGAAGGTTACTCCCCTTCTCCTCTGTTCACGACTCTCTATAGTTTCGAAGTTCCTCCGGTTTTCCTTCCGCGATTCCTGTCACGCGCACTCTCTCCATTGTCCCTCCCCTTCCACACTTCTTTCCTCTCCCTTTCCTACGAGGTTGCGTGTGGCGTGAATTTCCCCGTCCGTGGTCAGGTCTGTGAGCTTCTATGGATGGGCAGTTCACCCCCATCCCCTCATTTACTCTTGAGGAGCCTCCCCACCTACCATCCTGGCGGGTAATTCATTTTGGGGTCAGAGAGTGAGATTTGGTTTTCGAGCACGTACAAACTAGTACGATTTTGGTTCAGTGGAAGTTAATGCAGCCATTCCCGACCCCTTCCACCACCTCTCATTAGCCATCGTGGTCTCTTTTAGCACATCCCCCTCCCAACAATCATGCGACACATATTCATGATATAATTTACATTCATCGACCTTTTATGCAAAGGCCTGTCAAATCAAACATTCACATCTTTGAGTTTGCCATAGTTTTTGGCCAATATAGTTATTTTTACAGACTGGGGGAAACAGGGTGTTACATGCACCTATTTTAACAGTTGTGGGTCAAGATGAGAATTTTGTTGTGTGCACAAATGCATGCAAGGAAGGGCTTAGTGGAGTCCTTACACAAAATGGACACGTAATTTTTTATGAATCTAGAAAATTGAAGGAGTATGAAATAAATTATTCCACGTGCCTTAGAGTTGGCAGTCATAGTACATGCTTTAAGGATATGGAGGCATTACTTTATGGGAAGAAAAATTGAATTGAGGACAAACCATTGTGGTTTGAAATACTTGTTTGAACAACCAACACTAAATGCCAGAAAAACTAGATGGTAGGAATTTCTTAGTGAATATGACTTTGACATCAAGCACATAAAGGGGAAATATAACAAAGTGGTTGATGCGCTCAGTAGAAGGGCACATAAAATGCTTGCTACAACCATTAATATGTATTGGATAGATTTAAAAGACAAAATTCTAGAGATTGTAACAACAAATTGACATTATGTGCAAGTTAAGGAAAGCCTACAACAAAATAATGTATAGCATAAATTTAAGGATTACAAACTAGAAGAGGAGGGAATCCTCCTATTCCAAAACATAGTTTATGTTGCCAATTCTCAGGAATTGAGAAACTTGGTTTTAAAGGAGATGCACACTGTTCCATACGTTGAACATCCATGATACCAGAAAACTATTACAGTTGTAAGAGGCTAATATTTTTGGCCTAGTATGAAAGAGATGTCGCTAATTATTTGGCCAAATGCATGGAATGCCATAAGGAAAAGGCTAATCCTAGGAATCCAACAAGATTGTTTCATCTATTACCCATTCTTGAATGTAAATAGGAAGTTGTTACTATCGATTTCATTACCAAATTTCCAAGGACAACAAGGCAACATGATTCCATCATGGTAGTGGTGGACAAGCTTATAAAGGTTGCACATTTCATTCCGGTGAAAGTAACTCATAAGGCAACAAGAATTTCATAAGGAAAAGGCTAATCCTAGGAATCCAACAAGATTGTTTCATCTATTATCCATTCTTGAATGTAAATAGGAAGTTGTTACTATCGATTCATTACCAAATTTCCAAAGACAACAAGACAACATGATTCCATCATGGTAGTGGTGGACAAGCTTATAAAGGCTGCACATTTCATTCCGATAAAAGTAACTTATAAGGTAACAAATATTGCATAAATTTATATGAAATAAATTGCTAGGCTACATGGTGTGCCTAAGGTAATTGTTTCTGAGAGAAATCCCAAGTTCACATCAAATTCATGTAAGGGATTGCTTAAGGGATTTGGGACAAATCTGAATTTTAGTACAACATATCACCCAGAGTCAAATGGGTAGACATAAATAATTAATCGGATAATTGAATATATGTTGAGAATGTATTTAATGGACACGCCTTCTAGGTGGGAGGACTATATCCATTTAATTGAGTTTTCTTACAATAATGGGTATCATGAATCATTGAAGAGGATCTCGTTTGAATCATTGTATGGCATAAAATGAAACACTATAGTCAGTTGGGATAACACAGTAGACCGAGCCATGAGCCATGAATGGGCCAGAATTGTTAAGGGAAATGGAAGAACAAATGGTAAAGATCAGGTAAAATTTGAAAGTTGCACAAGACATGAAGAAGAGCTATGACGATACAATAAGAACACATAGATAATTCAAAGTGGGAGAGCATGTGTTTTTAAATTTAAAGCCAAGAGGAGCACACTAAAATTGGGAAGTTTCCCAAAGTTGGTAATGAGATACTGTGGGTGCTTTGACATCTTAGCGAAGGTAGGGCCAGTTGCATACATGTTAGCATTCACTACACCCATGTAAATTCATAACATGTTCGATGTGTCTTTATTAAAAAGAATATAACTGATCCTAATCATGTGATTGATTGAACTATGATCTAGGTGGAACATGAAGGGGACTTCTGAGTGGAACCAGTGTGCATCCTGGACCGAAAATTCAAAGTAATGAGGAACAAATCCATAGGCTTGGTAAAGGTTCAATGGACCTGCTACAGTCCTGAAGACGTTATGCGGGAGCACAAGGAAGCCATGTGGGAAGCATGCCCGCAAATCTTTACAAATTTTGAAGAAAATTGATGCCCATTTGTACGTAAGAAAATGAAGAGTCCATTTTGGCAGCTCGAGTTCCTGGAGCCACAAATATGAGATTTTCTATCCAATCGATGTGTAGGTTGAGGGGAAAAGATATTTGTTGGTTGGAACTATTGCATGAGTCCTTAAGTGCCGGAATTATCAAGTATTTGGTGTAATATTATATATATGTTAATGTGTAATTTGTATGGTTATGTGCATTGAGGACAATGTCGTTTGTAGAGGGAGGGAATGTAACATCCCTATTTTCAAACCCCAAACTAGCGATGTATATTGTAAATGTGATGTATGGACAAGGGCCAAGCTATGTAATATGTAGATGATATATATTGAATATAATAAATAAAATGCATCACCATCTACAGATGGACACGAATGAATATTTGGGGGCTTATTTTCCACAAGAGAGGGAAGGGATCCAAGGGGGAGAGTTTACCCATGTCTATTAAACCCAACCCCTTTCTTTCTAAATTATCTTTACTGTGAACCTTCTATTTTTTGTTGTTGAGTGTATGAGAGCCCAATCATTAAACTCATGTAAGAGGGTGGGTGTAAATTTCACACTCCATATTTATTAAGGAGCATGGGGATGAAGTACAATCAACATTGGGTAGAGTGAGCAGTCAACCATATTGGGAAAATAGGGGAAATTTGTATGGGTAGAGGGGGGAAGAATTAGTCATTCACATTTTTGCATGAAGGGAAATTTTTACAGGGATATTTATGGACAACAAGAGAGTTCTGAGTGTTGAAGCTTTAATGCAGCCATAGTGGGCATGTATGGTAGTTGTTTGGAGCCATAATTTCATGGGAAGAGAGGTTGTGGGCGTGTGAGAAATATTATGCTAAAAAATCATCAAGATAAGCAAGTGTTTTTCTATTGTGTGAATTCTTGTTGCAACTGTAGAATTCTCAAGGTCCCAATAGAGAGATTTCATGTCCAACATATGCTAGAATCCCTAGAGGGGAGTGGGAAGTCTTGAGGGACTATGAGTAGTGAAGGGGGATCCCATCCTTGGGTTGTGCAAGTTGTGGGGATGCGAGTTGGTGGACTAGAATTAGTTGTGGGGATTGATTGTTGAGAGGGGGACTTTAGTCATCCTTAGGGACCACCATCTCTTTTGGATTCATAGCCCTAGCTCAGGGGTGACTTGCTATTGAGAATTGGAACATAAGTGTTCTTATTTGATATGTTCATTTATGCTAATTGATGATATAAATGATGTGCATTTTACTTTGAGATATTTTGGGTTTTGTTGCATGTTGTGAGTATACTCATGCATGGAAATCTCTAGTTAAATTATTGAGTGTGTTTAGTTACTGATGTACACATATAACTATTTTCATTTAAATTTTTAATTAGCATGAACCATTGTATAAGCTTGAATTTCATGAACTGTGTTTTATTTCCTCATTTAGAATTGGTATAAAAAAAAATTATTGGGTCATTTTAGCGGTAGCATGACCCAGCTTGGGGTTGGGTGGGTTAAATAGTGTCTCTGATGCAATCCCTATAAAAGTATGGGAAGATTGCCTTTGTTTTACTTTGGTGAGGTTATCATCCATAGACCTCAACAACCTAGTCACTTCCTCCATAAATAAGGTGGCCGAGGAGGTCTCAATCTCCTTACCTTTCCTTATATCTTGGAAGTCTCTTCTTTTGGAGGGAGGGGAGGGGGTCTTGCTCGGTCTTGAGTTATATCCCTGAGGCCTTCATGTTGTTTTATAAATCTTCAATGTCACCAAAACATGGCATCCAAGTCCATTGAATTTATTTCTCTTAGATGTGATGCAGATTCAACTTCAAAAGAAACAACAATATAGGTCACCATTGTTGCAGGTTCTAAGGGTTTCACAATTTTATGAATTTGATGATAGAAATTGCATAATATACTAGAGAATCATGGATTGTTTTCCCATTTTTTTCTCTTCGGGTTGTTTAAATCAGTGAGGCAATATTTATAATCTATTTTTACCCACCACTTTTTAAAGAATTTATCATGAAATTGGTCCCATTGTCGCAGAGAACCATTTGGCAGGTTCCTAAACCATGTTATAAACCAAACTCCAAAAATAGCATAAGAATAGAAGGAAGAAGTAACTCCATGCCTTAATAACAATAAAGAGTCAAATAATAGTAATCCACTTCAAGGGGGAAACCTCCTTTTACAATATATCCAATACATAAGATAAGATGCATATACAAATTAATCTCCTTTATTATAAATAGGAGATAAAGTGAGCATGATGTAATCTACCACTAAGCTGACCTAACCATAACTAATAATAAATGAGTTTTAGGGCCTTATGGGCCTTAACATAACCCATCTCTCTAAAAAACTTTTTCCTTCAAAGCTTGTAATTAAGGGTGTTTCTTCATGAATTATGTTGAGGGGGTTGGATTCCCAATACTCAATAGTAGGGATTTTTAATACCCCTAGTCTGAACCCTAATTGTAAATGTAAATGAAAATGTACATATAGGTTGGTGAGTTGTTGGAACCCAAGTTTTGGGTTCAGTTATGCGCCCACGCACCAAGGGAGGAGCACACACCCATTTCATAGTTTTGCGCACACCTGAGTAAGTGCGCGAGGATTGCCTTGAAGTGCACACCGGACCAGGTTTTGTAGTCAACATATTTTGGGGCCACAAAGCCTTTGTATATATATATATATATATATATATATATTGAGGTTGAAGTGCATGTGTGGTTATTATTTTGGAGAGCCTGGATGCTAAAAGGCCAATGAGCCTATGTTTGCAAAATGTAATCACACTCAGATACAAATGAAAACATATCACTACTATAGACCAATCAGACAAAAAGAGGCGGGGGGCTAAAATCCACTAGAAATGGAAAGGGGGGCTAAGAGTTTAGGAAGAGGGGCTTAAGCCTAGGGGAATATTTTATTAATATTTCAAAAAGTATAATTTATGGGATATATATTTATCCTAAGTTCCTAAGGGATGGGAACAAGTCACCAAGTGGAGCTAAGCTAGTTCTTAAGGTGACAAGTGTCTAGTTATAACCATGAAAACATATTGTTGGGCCTTAGTGTATTTTTGGGGGAACTATTCACTCTTTTCATTATCATTCAGACCATCACTCCTCTTCTAGGCATATGTACCTTGATGCCATCACATAACCTGTACTCTGTGAGGCTTGTGTGTTGTTGAAGAGGCGGGTTGTCAGGACCGTGTGCTATTGAAGAAGTAGGTTGTGAGGCCAGTGATCATTCTCTCCAAGTGAGATAACTGTTGGGAATAATTTTCCCAAGGTGCCAAGTTGCAGCTATAGGTCTTTGAGACTTCCTCTCTGGCATGTTGTTGAAGATTTGGAAGGGAAGTGGGGCAAGCGAAGGAATATTGAGTAGATAAGGGGTACACTTCCTGGGGTGGGAGAAGAGTGTGGGGGATGAAGTTTGTATGTTGTCTACTAGAGTTGTTACCTTTGTTTGATTATTTTGGTTGTTAATAGACTTTAGTCTGACCTAGGAATCCTTTTCCTTGGTGGATTTTAAGCCCTGGCTCAGGGGTGACCTGCTGCTAAGATTTTATGAGAAACAATGTCTATGGTTGGGAGGAAATTTTGAGGTCTTCACACAGTTGGTGACTTCTTATAAACATAAATGTATTTTGTGTGCTTGTTTTAATTACCATGTTTTTAATTATCTATTATCTGATATGGGTTTTTTTTGTATGATGTTTCATGTGAATATTTATTATTATTCCGCATAATGTTGTACATATGAAGAGCATTTAATTATTTGAATGTGGTATTAGAGTTTCGGATTTTTAAAGTGGCATTGCCCAGCAGGGAGCTAGGGATGCTACAGGATTAAACCCAAGGACAAGGCCCAATTAGACTCCCCCCTATTTGGTGTGGAACAATCCTCCAGGTTAATGATCTAGCAACCGTTCGATGGGATTTAATAATTTTTCTTTCTCTTTTTATGTTTTTCAATTTTATAAAATAACTGCATAAAGTAAACTAATCTAATATATTTTAAAGAGATTTGTCTTGTAGGATAAACTAAAAGAGTAGTAAATGAATTCAAAAACCTACCTATGATCCTTTTAGAAATAATTTCTCTAGGATCTTTCTTCTACATAATAATATATCATAAAGTTGAAAGAGATAAAAATATAATACCCATAATTAATTCAACAGATATTTCAACTAAGAATAACTAAAATCAATTTATCGAGAATAACACCAATTCATTCAATGATGTAAGATAACTTAGTAGCAATTGAAATTCTTACTAGATTACTGAGACATTTAAATAACGATAGATAGATATATTTAAATTCTCTGTTATAGCTTTCAAAAATTTGTCTTAGAGTCAAAAGTCCTTTATTAACTATCCAAGTCCTTAATTTATAGTCTTAATTACAATTTAAAAATAGCATATATCAGGAAAATATAAAAGTTAAAAAAATATTGCATGTTTCTAAATCTTGGGTGATCTGATATTTTTGACCATTGCATGTTCGACAGTTTAAACAACTTCATTCTCTAAAGTTTTTACCACTACATGATTGGGTATCTCAGCATCATAAGTGGGTGATCTAGGAGTTTCAGCCACTGTATGTTCGACATCATAATTGGCCCATTGTTCAAATTCTTCCTTGCACAACCACTGACGAGGAAACACATGTTGGTCCATGGGAAAATTTAAACTTTCCTTTTCATGCTTGAATATATGAATGTGCTTTTTTAATTCCAAAATCATAGATTCCAATTTGGTGAATGCTATGATTTCTTTAAATAGGAGCTTCTGAATGTGGTTTCACTCTATTGGTGTAATCCCTTTGACCTCAACTTCACACGTTTTTGCCACCTTCTCAAAATTTGATACAACTTCATCGATCAATAAAAAACCCACTAGTTGGCCGAAACCAGACAACTTCTATCATCCATGGTTTCATTTATATAACACCATAATTCTATGCATATTGCCCATTCTTCTTCTTCATGATCCTTTGATACTATGGATAACTCTTTCCAATATTGCAATGAATTTTGTATTCAATTTATTCCTTACTCTATTAAAATCCTAATAACATGATCTTCTTCACCATGAACCTTCTGTATTTCCTTATTGTACTCAAAATGGTCCTACATTTTATCCTGCCTCTCATGCCACTTCATGATTTCTTTATGCACTATTGATAGTTGCAAAGTTTCTTCTTGAAGATTTCAACCTTGGTCGTGAAACACATTCCTACCTATGCATATATACTATCCTCTTCATGAATAACTTCTATAAACTTGACTATAACATTGGGGGACCCTTTATAATAACTTACTTGGTTATGCAACAAATCCATTTCCTTTCACATTTTCTCAATTTCGCTTTGTCATCCTTGGCCTTGTCAATGATAGCGTAAGATATTGTCACCCTAGTAGATAAGAGCTTTCTAAGCTTTGCTCTCTTTTTATCTAGCAAAGGCTCCTCTGTAGTGTAGATTATTGCACTGTCTAAATCTATCTTTTTATTTTTATTTTCTGCATTTGTTTTTACTATATTGTACCTTCTGTGATTGTAATCGATGGATTCTAAATCCACAATTTCTTCTACGGGATTTGGGATCTATCAACCAACCCATAATAAAAAAAATTATAAGTTTCCAGGGGTATGAAAATGCTCTATCTCAAGCTCTTTCCCTTTATCAATTATTTGACTCTTTTGCCACTTTTGGGCATGATTAGAAATCATGTGAAAAATCATTTCAACCATGTTATTCATCCCAACAATGTATCCTTCATGTTGATTTTCAATCCCTTTATCCTCTGTATCTTTTCTACCTAACTTAGAAATATCTTCACTACTCTTAGGGAAATTGATGACCTCCTTGGGTATGCCTACAGGTTGCTTCCCTAATTTTTCACCTTGTGTTTGCTATGAAATTCTTTGTTATTTTGTAGCTACCTCATGTTTCTCCTTGGATTCCTCTTCTTCATTCTCTTTAACTCATGTTCATGTTGCCTTTGTGATTCATGTTCTTCTTGTAATCTTAACTGCTCATCTTGAAAAAATTTCAACTGTGCTTCTTCTTTTAATCTGATTTCCTCCAATCTTCAGGCTTCTTGGGCTTCTTTCCTAGCTCTCTCAACAACCAATCCTCTTTGTATCTCAATCAATAGTTCATCTATGGAAAAAGATTTAAAAATTATAACATGATTGTTAATTTTTCTTTCTAAGACTTCCTTGAAACTACGTATTAACATCTTGGAAGAATAGCTCGTATTCTCATTTCTCATGGCTATAAGGCTAGGCCACAGACACTCAATCACAGTGCTTGAAAACCAACCCTTTCGGGTCCTTTCTTCTAAATTTTCCCAATAATAAATTGTACTCCAAATGGCCAGTTGCTTCTTGCCAAAGCATGCTTTGGGTCTTTGATGAAATAACAACCTAGTCTAAAACCATAGGGTATAATTTTTTTTGTGTTTAACTCCTTCAACAATGAAGCATTAAAAAATGAAGTTTTTCTTCTTTACTAACCAATTTGGTACATAGTTTAGAAAAATATGAGGTTCCATAGTTTCATCGAAAATCCTTGTATAGGTGAAATATTATTGAATGCACCAATTGCCAATATAATCGATCAATTTATTAGCATTAATAGTAAACCTAGGACATTCCTCTACAACTTAAATGGTAAATCTTGGAGAGAGCTTTCTAACGGTGTAAATTGTTCGTCAAACGAAGCTATTATGAGGAAGTTACGGGCCAAACAATGGACGGTAAATTTGAGACCCAATTAACTTCTAAGATCCATAACTTCCTACTCCAAAATCGGATTGTGGTATAAGAGAAGTATATGAAAATATCTTGAGCCATAGAAGACAACTATGGGGTTAGATTCAAAATCTGGGCACCTAAAAATGCACAGGAGGACATAGAAGACACATGTAGCATTCAAGGCTAAAAATATAATTTGGCCTTAAACATCAACAAGCTATATCTAGCAGCCCGAAGCTCAGATGAAGGTGAAACTTGGACATATTTTCCAAATTACGATTATGAAGGAACCCAGTTGGGCTCCTATCAAAACTCCAAAGAAGAAGAGTTAATAGAAATTAGATCATAAGAATGGAAGATGCACAAATAACCTACAACCATGAAGATTAAGTAAGAGGGTTGTATGTCAATATGGGTAGTGAGGGTATAGAATAAAATGGGCATAGAGAAGGCAAGGAGGAGAGAATGAACCTGGTAGAGACCAGAAATGGTCTATAAAAAAAACATGTCAAAGCTAAGAAAATATATGATAATGAAAGGATTATGAAATCCGAGGAGAAACAAGATGGCTTCAATATCAAGTTGATGCAGAACTTGGACATAATAGAAAGAAAATGGATAAGATTGTGAGTCAAGCAAATTCCCTAGAGTCACTTAGGTCTCATGATAAAAGAGAGAAACAAGAGAAGTAGGAGTCATAGGTCTCATGATAAAAGAAGAGAAACAAGAAGTGTTTATAGGAATCATCACCACTCACCAAATCATTCATTTAGGAGAGCATAAAGTAGTTCAAGTCCATCTCTTGTCAAAAATAATGAGAAGAGGTATGGGGTGGATGAACTACATGGAGAAATGAATAAAATCAAGCCTCCTACCTTTGATGGTGAGAACAAGAAAGATGAGGATGTGAAGACCTAGTTGTTGGGCGTGAGGAATTTATTCTAGTTACATAATTACTCTTCACATGCAGAAGGGATAATTTCCATCTACCAACTCATGGGAAAATCGTCAATGTGGTGGGACCAGTTTTTGCAAGTGCAACACGTTGATGAGAAGAAGGTTACTTGGAGGGAGTTCAAAAGGAAATTTCAAAAGAAATACTTAAACAAACGTTACTATGATAATAATATGAAGGAGTTCATTGAACTCAAGCTTGGGAGTATGACCATAGATGAGTATGAAAGGATATTTTTAGAGCTGTTGAAATATGTTGCTTTCATCAAGGATGAACAGGTTAAGATTCATAAGTAATTGAGTGGGATTCCATCATTTATCAGTGATAAGATACAATATGATGATCCCAAGACACTGGAGGAAACCATAACAAGAGATAAATTCATGTATGATCAACATAGAGGAAGACCAACTTTCCAAAAGGCTTGGGAAGACAATAAGAGAAGCACGATGGAGCAAAGGAATAAGGGGACCAAGCCACCATTCTTCAAAAACAATACTCAGGGATAGCCATCTTCTTAAGAGCCTAGAATGACAGAAACAGTGGGGTAAATACCAAGGAAACAACCTATGAAGTGTTGGGGTTGTGAGTGAGATCATATGTACAGAGACTTCCCTCATAGAGGTGAAAAAGTGAGGAATGTTTATAGTGTAAAACAAGTTTATACAATTAAATACATGGGCGTAAATGTACCAAGGATCTACACAGTCCTCAATAACGAGCAAGATGAATTTCAGTCTCACATGATTGAAGTGGAAGGTAATATTAATGAACAACCCATTTCTATTTTAATTGATTTAGGAGCTAGTAATAGCTATCTAGATCCTAAGATGGTGGAAATATTTCAATTTCCAAGAAGTAAGCTTGGGAAACCTTGGTTGGTGCAACTATCTACAAGGGCTAAAAGGAAAATTAATGAGATGGTTAAGGCATGTCCAATGGACATGAATGGGATGAGCACAAGGGAAAATTTGAACATCATACCTTTGGGCTCCTTTGACTGCCTCATTGGTATGGATTGGTTGGACCGACATCATGTTGTCCTAGACTATTATAATAAGGCATTTACTTGCTTGGATAAGGAAAGAAAATTGAAAACAGTTCAAGGAATTCCAAGAGTTGTAACTGTCAGAGATGTTTCAGCCTTGCAGTTGAAGAAAATATTTAGGAAAGGATGTCAAGTATTTGCAGCACATATGGAGGAGGAAATCAAGTACAAAGTGCCAAATATGGAATCCTATGTAGTCCTAAAATAATTTGAAGATGTATTTAGAAAATTTTGGGGTTACCATCCAAAAGAGATATTGATTTCTCTATCAATCTGATGCCTGGAGCAACCCCAGTATCCAAGAATTCTTATAGAATGAGTACACCAGAACTGAAGGAATTGCAGACACAACTTGAAGAGTTTCTGAAGAAGGGGTATGTATGCCCAATTGTGTCACCTTGGGGTGCCCTAGTATTATTTGTAAAAAATAAGAATGGTACATTGAGGCTTTGCATTGACTTTAGGCAATTGAACAAGGTAACAATAAAGAAAAAGTATCATTTTCTAAGGATAGATGACCTTTTTTACCAGCTGAAGGATGCAAATATATTTTCTAAAATTGACCTCAGATCTGCCTATCGCCAAGTGAGAATAAAACAAGAAGACATCAACAAGACAACCATCAGAATGAGGTATGGTTGTTATGAGTTCACAATGGTGCCTTTTGGGTTATCAAATGCACCAAATTCCTTTATGTGTTGAATGGATACATTTTTAAAAAATTACTTAGATAAGTTTTTCATTGTGTTTTTGGATGACATACTTATTTACTCTAAATCTGACTAAGAGCATGAACAACACTTGGGGATGGTGCTACAAGTATTGAGGAAGCATCAAATTGACGCAAAGTTGAGCAAGTTCTCATTTTACCAAAGGATGATTCATTAGTTGGGACATATCATTTCAAAGGAAGGGATAATAGTGGATCTGAAAAAGATAATATCCATTGAAGAATGGCCAACACCAAGAAATGTCTCTAAGGTGAGGTCCTTCATGGGACTTGCAGGGTATTATACAATATTTATTGAAATATTTTCAAAGATTGCACACCCAATTACATATTTTCATAAGAAGGGTGTGAGATTTGAATGGACTCTGGATTGTGAAAAGAGTTTTCAACACTTAAAGATTTTATTGACAAGTGCATCAATACTAAGGATTGTTGATCCAAATGAAGACTTCATTGTATGAACAGATGCTTGTAAAGAAGGGCTTGGGGTAGTCCTTATCTAGAATGGTCATGTGGTATGTTACGAAATAAGGAAATTGAAGAGCATGGAAGACACTATGCTACTCATGACTTAGAATTGGTAGCCATAGTGCATACCTTGAACATGTGGAGGCACTATCTCATGGGTAAAATATTTGAGCTGAGAACAAACCATAGTGATCTGAAATATTTGTTTGAACAACCAACTTTAAATGCAGGACAAAGCATGGTTGGAATTCCTTAGTGAGTATGACTTTGATATCAAGAATATCAAAGGTAAGGAAAACGAAGGAGAGGCGTGCATAGCGGGGAGAGTACCACGGTCGTGCTGCAACCGATAGCATGTATCAATCATATTTAGTGTTTTAGGATTAATCGTGAAGATGCAGGACCTAAGCCGTCTCCCTAGATCACACGGATCTAGAACAAAAGCAGATGAGAATAATACTCTTTCCTAGATCTAGACTATTGAATGAACTAGGAGGCAAAGATCATGAGCATACCTTATGAGCACTTCCTTGGGTCTCTGTTGTTCCAGCAGCTTCAATGCTCTTATTGCCGTTCAGATCAAATAGTATAAACCAATCGAAGTGAAGGCTAATCAATATATTCAATAGCTAATCTATACATATGATCAAGGAGTTATGTAATAAAAGTGACATCAACTTTATGGGAAAAGGGACATATTCACAATATTCAAATTGATAGAAAGCGAGCACTACAGCACTGAGCCTTGTTGTAGATCTCCTTTGATGACTCTAACTCGACATACACACTTGTCAATTATGAAGAAAATCAACCACTTTGGATAACCTTCTTTGGCGTCTTTATTTAACATTGTATGGAGTCCTTCATACAATCTTTCACTAATTCTCCAGTAAATCTCTTGCTAGCTTGTTGATTCTTATTAACCCTTTCCATGGTATTCCTTCCAATTTATAAGAGAATAGATTGGTACTTAGAGAATGATCCCAAGATATCGGAAAACTAGTACTTAGATAACCATTAGAATGTAACTCATCCTTCTGAGGATTCCCTTCTAGAGAGAAGGCTCGAGCACTTCATCTTTTTCCTTCCTTTAGAAGATGTTCGCTCTGATAGTTGGAACATAGTGCGAACTACCGCTCCATCTTAATACCTTCTAAGGTAAAGCATTCTCGCAAGCAAATATATAGATAGCCTACAAACCTCCCTTAAAAAATATGATTTACGAGTAGACAGTAACTTTTCTCAGGAAATTGTTCTAGTGAAGAGCCTGATTTTTCATCATCATTACATCATCATGATGACCAAAATATTGTGTAACATAATTCCCCCAAAATTATGAGGTTGGAACCAATGACATCTGAAATATTTTGTAAGATGCATGTGTGTGTCGAACCAAGAGCACATCTAATCAGGAACCTGCAAACATCCAAGCATCAACGAGAATATCATATATACCAATTTAGAGGTAGGCATTCCCATACCACTCGAGATCATAGTGATGATCATAAACAAAGGTCATGGCCGCAAATCATACACCGTGCATCCATCTTGGTCAAAACTCTCTTCTTTTGAATACTGTGGACCTATGTGACAAATTTTCAATCAGGGCGACATAGCCACGAAACATACGGTGGATCTATGTGTGCAAGTGCTCCTGCTCCGCATGACACGGATCTTAAGATAATATCCGGGGTCTTCAATATCAAATAAGCCCAAAGTACGAATCTAACCATGTGATTATGTGTGCCGGGGAAGTCGAACATGGAAGAAACCACTTGATTATCGACCCTTGATGAATGGATTAACAAGTGCGGGGAAATCACCATTGATGTCAATGACTCCCAAGGTACTAAGAAAGTACAATCCATCATTGTGAATAAATGAGTTTATAACCGAGACAAGCGGCAGAATCTTTCGATCAAGATTCAATGATGTATACGTAGAAGTTAGGAAACTTTACCGTGGGCATGCAAAGCTAAGGTACTAAATAATTTCTAAGTCTTGATTACGGATAATGTTGGGGATGACGAGACAAAACTCATCGCGGGAGGGCCTTGATGTATCCCATCAATGACCGCGATAAATGCTTGAGTTTGAAGGTAGAAAGCGAGCATGTAGCAATTGAATTTGGACACGAGGAAGGCGGAAGCCTGAAGAATGGATAACTACATGAATTAGACTCAATGTAGGTTTCGGGCGGACTTCTCTTGAACATATGAACAACCGACCAATGATTTGGCGATATTGACTGAAGCGACATGGAAAGACCTTGTTATTAAATGGAATGAGAGAGGATTTCCCAAATAGGCTTCAAATAATGAATAGAGTGTCATGTTCAAGAGTGACACTTACTGCCGATCAATACAAAGATGAAACATCCCTTTCCCAAATTTCCCCACCATTACGGTGAAATGCCTCTTTATTTTTACACAAGCTTGAGAGGATCACATGTGCTTGTTGAATACGCTCATCAGCCAGGATGAGTCCCTCGAATATTTTTATGAACTGAAGGTGGTTGGTCCCATCGCGAATACGTCAATGTTTGTTTAATGAGTCGAGAGATAGTAAACTCGAAGGTTTTCAATATTATAGAGTTTGGAAAACGCTTAAAGAGAACTCTTCGGTTCCTTTGTCTGATGATCACTTGAGGCAGAAAAGGGTTGAACTATCGCTCGAGGGACGCATGCTTCAAATACTTTAGTGAGCATGAAGATAGCAAGAATTAGAAGCTCGACAATCTTTTCATGTTTAAGAAGTGCGAAAAGCTTAAAGAACTCAGGGGTTCCTTTTAAATATAACCACAGCGAGCTTGAAAAATAGATAAAAACATTTCGATCACGTTCTTGTTTTCTGAAAGCGCCAGAACGGACAAAAACGATGCTCGGGTTTTATGTAAAAACCATAACGAACAATCAAAATCACACCACACCGAGGAAAAATTAAATCGCAATCATCCATGTTTAGGTACATACCCAAGTCATTTCACTCATTTTCACATTAGTGGTAGGTTTAAATAATAAATGAACATAAAAAAACCCACATTTGATATAGTAAAAAATAATTAAAATGACTAAATCACTAAATTTACCACACCATTGACATTTTTACCATTGGGTTCCAAAAACCCTCATATTACCCTCTGCATTCGGTATCCCGATTCGGGGATTCACGGTGATCATTTGTGGCCAGATGGCTTAACATCTTAGTAAGTTCTTCATTCCCGATCTTTGCATGGTTTAAAATTTGATTTCCATTGGTTAAAGTTCGGTTTAAGTTAGTTTTTTTAACCCTTTTTACGTGGAGACATTCTCGCAGGTGACCCATAAGAGACCTGCGAGAATGACTCGTTCATGCAGGTGGGCGCCAGCCGCTGCGAGATTCTTAGCAATACGCAATATGTCACTGCGAACAACACCGAAGCCAAATTACGAAAGGTTTTGCTTGATAAATATTATCTTCATGACTAAGATCATTAATCATGTTTGTGTGTTTCTTATGCAGGTAAAACCCTGAAACATGGTGGCAATTAGCGAGAACGAGACCATGAGGAGGATAAAACAAACACTGAAAATCACCCTCCCACCATAGGCGCCTTAAAAAGTTGTGGTCTCTTAAAATATTTCGGTATCCCGGGCATGAGCCGTCAGGTGTTAAGTATCTAGTCAGAATGTGGGATCGGGACCAACAAGTTTTCATTGTGAGAGCTCACACAGCTATTGACATGGGGACATATATTTCTTGACCATATTATCCAGGCGAGGGTCCTATGTCAATTTCACTGTTAGCCGAAGGGGTGGTTTAAAAGTGAGTGAGTATTGCAACCAGTATTGCGTACTTGAGGCCGAAAGAAGAAAGGGAAAGTGGCAATCACGGGGAATGTGGAATTGACTCTCACTATTCTCTTCCCGATTACTCGGATGGCGAGAAATTAATGGCTTATATGGCATTGCGAGCTATTTCGATGCATGCATCCCGAGTGTCTTACGACCCGAGGTATTGGCGAATTACGTCGCGATGCTGATATCCAGCTCTTGACTAAGTGCAGGTGGGGAGAACTAAAACAATTTGGTTATGGATCCTTGTTAGTGTCCTTCTTCTTAGATAGGGTCACGTATTCCGATTACATGATGAGTGGGACTCGTCGGGTCCTAGAGATCTGAGGATGTTACGATGGTGTCATCTCATGGCTAGACATGTGGCAGGACCAATCGTCGAATATGACGATATTTTCTTTGTGCAGTTTACATAACGAGATCGGCGATGCGACATTGCCTTTATGTCGGGTTAAATTTAGATGAGATACGGATCTGCCTTTTGAGGGCGGCTTCGATTAGGAGACCTCGATGAAAGTACCAATTTTCCTTTTTAAAATGTTTTTCAAATTTTATCATATTAAATGTTTTTGTTTTATAGATTTATCAGAACTAACACCAAATGTTTGTTGATAACACAGATGTTGGAGCATATTGACCTGCTGGTATTTCTCCTGTTCAGTGGCGAGGAGAAGCTGTAGTTCCAGTCCCCCAGTTTGTTGAGGACTATTTGACAGTGGAGCAGAACCTAGAGTGTTTGATGCATGATGTTCCAAATATGCCTTTGGAGGAGATCTCATGACGTGATCAGCGTCACACTTTGGGAGTCTCTGCTTCTATGGGTCGACTGCTCCGCATGGTAGCTAGGGAAGTAGTGTGTTCCCGTGAACGTCATCCATGGCGTCACCTTGTAGAAGCAATAAGCTTCAAGTTTTGATATTTTGGTCTTCGGACAAACTTTTGTAAACAAACTCTTTGATCATTATATATATCTGGGCGACTTCTACTGGTTTACTTTACATTGTGTGGATTGTAATGTGTTTGATTTATAAATTTTCAAATGTATGTCCCAATACATAGTGTAATGCATCTGTTAATGTATTCAAGCGTCACAGGAATATCGATGATAATGTCAAAATATAGTTCCAAGAAAGTGAATTCAAAAATACACCTGTAACAAAGTGGGACTTAGAATAGAGTAGACATTACTTAGGTGTAGCACCACTAACTGCGAGTCCGAGTCGGACAACCAAATGACTAATTCCGACTGAGATAGCATCAACCAATAATTCGATAACGATGCTATACTTTGCAATATTGTTGGTTGCGACAATATACACCTCGTAAAGATATGAGTTTTTTTGTTGGGGCATAGATTGCCCATCGTGAAGTAGGTTAGAAATGTACGGCTAGCACCATCAGTAGTAATATAAAGATAGTGAATACTCCAGACATCGGCAATCAAACACAAAAAAAAGCATCCGCGTGAGCGGAGACCAGATAATGTTAAAAGCAAACTAAAAGTAACACACACACGGTATGATACATAAAATACAAGTACTCTTACCTGAATAACTTATACATGGTAGCTGTGATACAACCCATTCACGGGTTCCTCAAAGGCTATACCATAAATCAACCCGACTCATAAACTCCCTTTTCCAAAACTGTGAACCAAATGTAAGAGCCATACATTGGTTCAAATTTCACTCCTAAGACATCTTTATCTTGTTCATATAGAAGAACAGATCTCCTTGAAGAGCGAGGCTTGACATGCTTGTCATCTTGTGCCTTAACACGTTTCTTCAGGGCTTCTATATCTAAAGTAGCTCCACGTGAGTCTCATCCAATTGCATCGAGATCTGACGGGCGTTCCTCTTTGTGAAGTGTTGGGTAAGAGTTCTATAACTAGCTTCAAAGAAGGTATCTCACATTCTATTGGAAAAATGGCTTCCTTATAGACTAATCGAAAAGAAACATTAAATCCAGTGGCGGATTTAACAGATGTTCGATATGCCTACAATTAGAAACAACATAAATTATTGACTAGTTTTATGTATTCCTATCATCCGTCCAATCATAGTTATAAGAACCTTAATGATTGCTTCGACGGCCGCTAGGGATAATAAGGTGATGAGATATCATGACGAAGAACCAACTTATCGGTAAGTTGAATCTAAATTCTAAAATGACTAAAAGGTGATCGGTAACGATGGCTTGAGGGACACCGAAACGAGTTATGACATGGTTGAAAGAAATAGCATTGCCGGTCTTTCGGTGATATCGAATGTCGGCATTTCCTCAACCCACTTTGTAAAATAATCAGCGGCTTCTGATAATGTAACCATGCCCCGGTAGGTGAGGTGACATGTCATGAGAATCAATGCCCCATTTCCAAGAGACCAAGCTGAGACCCTGGGATGAAAGGGGAAAGATGCGACTAGGTACCTCTGATTGTAGCAGGTGGCGGGCGTGCCGCCGAACAACGGTAATGCAGTCATTGAAGAGGGAAGGCCAAAAATACCTGCATGTAAGATCTTCTGGATAGTATCATACCCGGACATATGACCACCACATGCTCCAGAATGGAAGTCATTTAAGGCTTTCTCGGCTTCGTCGGACGTTAGAAAACGTCGAAAAACAGTGTCAATTCCCCGATGGTAAAGATTATCCCCGAGGATGATGTATTGATGTTCTTGATAACGGACGCGACGTTGTTCGTTACTGGACAAAGCAGGTTAGAAAGTTTGAGTTTGGAGATATATAATGATATCTCCGTACCAAATATCATCATAACTAATTAGGAAAATGGATTCATTAGGTAATGAATCCTCTTTTACATTTTCTGTCTCAGAACAGGGGAGGTCGCATATCAATTCGGCAAAAACTAAGGATTTCTTCACGACATTAAGCGATCAATTCCATTCGAACTCTAGAGAATGACAATCCCACTTGAGTACTTTCCCCGACAGTGGCGATGTCAAAATATATTATGGGGTTACAATGAAATCTTGTGGTTTTCACGGAGAGAATATAATGGCAGTTGAGCAGCTTGAATAGCGGCCGAGGCCAGGTTTTCAACATGTTGGTACTTGATTTCCGAGTAGAAGTGAGACTTCGACCCAAGTAATATATAACATGTTCGTCACGTGCATCATCCTCTTGAACAAGAAACATGCCAATAGTGTATGCGGAAGCTGACTGAATAAAGAAAGTAATCCGGAGCTATGTCGAGGAGGAAAAAGTGGAACCTTGTGAGGGACAACTTCAAATATTCAAAAGCGTTGTTAGCAACTTTATCCCAAACAAACTCCGAACCTTTCTTTAGAAGGCGTGTAAAACCACGAGTAATCTCGACGTGGTAGGGATGAATCGGCGAAGAAAGTTTGCTTTCCACTGCAAGCTTTGTAAATATAGGCAATGAAGAAGGAGGAGGGAGATTAAATAAGCCTCAACCTTAATAGGATCTACGGATCCCTTGGCATGAAACAATGAAACTGAGAATACGGATGGACTCTACGCAAAAGACACAATTATGAGGATTCAAGCGAATGTGATAGAAACGAAAACGAACGAAAATGGCTCAGAGACGAGTGGGGTGATCATTTCGGCGTAAGAATGGTGGCAAGTCATCAAAATAAGGTTGAGCGATATGTTTTATATCATGGAGCGCATAAAGACATAACGTTGAAAGCGTTGCACTGCGTTCTTAAAGAGTGAAGAATTTTTCTATAAGGTACCCCAAGGCAAAATAAAAGCGGTTTTATGTTGGTCCTCGGGGCGATGTTAATTTGATTATAGCGAGAAAATCCATGAAGAGAAAAATTTCCGCTGCTTAGAGCACGGTCGCCGACAATCTGTTGACAGCTGATTTGGAAAGTTGTCTTTTTGGACATGCTTTGTTAATATCCCGGTAATCGACGCAAACACGTATACTGCCACCTTTCTTATCAATGGATACAGCTTTGGAAACCCGTGCAACCGAAACCACGGGATAAATAAAACCCTTCTAACATAAATGTGGCATTCGCCGAATATGCGACATTCGAGAAATTTTATGAATTAGCAGAAATTTTTGATTTTGTCTCTTCCAGCGACATGGTGGAGCACTTTCAAAGTGTCGCGACTATCACTAACAGCGGTATAATATTCCCTTTAACTTCGAATTAAATGAGAATATCATGCTCATTTTATGCCAAATTTTAAAAATCGTGAGGGGTTTTAAAGCCCGCTGGTGGCTTTTTGTTTTCTATTTCACTTGTGGGTGTGAGAGCAAAGGGGTGTGTAAGGAAAACCATTTTGCATCTATCCAAGGAGGAGAAAGCGAGGATCTTGCTTCCATTAGCATGACGAAGATCTGTTCGGGTATGATCCTAAACGTTTTTTTTTCATTTGTTTGAAGATTTGAACTTTTTTTTAATTTTTAGAGTTAGGCTAGGGTTTGAACTTTGGATTGTGCAATGTGCCTCTTCTTGTGTTTTGAATGGAAGATTAATCCCATTCTAATTCATCTATCTCTTATTAATAATTACTTTGCATTATGGTGTGTTTTATTTTGGTTTTTTGTGCCATAGGTTTAATATTTTCATCTAAAGAAATACGAAGAGCATTGTGGATCCAATATTGATTACTATGGTACACCGGTGCAACTTCCCAATAGACAAATATTGACATCCAATCTTTGCGGCAAAAAGATTAATGCCGGAATTAGCCGCTTGAAATACCACCTTTTAAATCCTGGGTTTGATGTTGGATCCTTGTCCGGGCAATGGTCAGGAAGTAATGCAAACCAATCACTCATTGATATGGCTAATAAGAGGGATGCGTAGGAGCTCGCCAAAGAAATTACGTACCGTGTAAATAGAGGTGGAACCAGTGCCTCGAGAGCGGCAATACCACAATCCCACACTCCTCGACCACGGGGCCTCAACTTGGCCCCCTCATCAACCTCATCTTACTTTGTGATGAGGTCAGGACCTGGGGGGCAACCTTCTATTAGGTCATTGATTAAAACAAAAGAGGCGGAGGAGGCCGACAAGCTTGTGGCCAAATGTTTCTTTGGAGTATGCCCTTTTAACATTGCCAACAACCTTCTACACCCCATGTTTGGCTGCGCAATTGTTGGCCCAGGGGTATGAGCCTTCCTATACATGATTTGAGAGGCGTCTCAACTAAAGGGAAAAAGGCGGTACCCTGGAAAAGATGGCTCAGCTTCAGGAAGCAGCAAACCTTTGGGATGCATTGATGTCCGGATGGGCGCGGAGGCGATGGGAAGGGCGGATCAATTCTAAACTTCTT
This sequence comes from Picea sitchensis, assembly GCA_010110895.2. NCBI lineage: Eukaryota > Viridiplantae > Streptophyta > Pinopsida > Pinales > Pinaceae > Picea > Picea sitchensis. The sequence goes on from SNQJ01S0009813.1 coordinate 58,842, forward strand.
GGTTGGTGTCCCAAGGGACAATGTTTATCAAAAGTGATGATGCAAGTGCATATACAAAAGATGCACAATTATTATGTGAGTTGTTGGATGGCTTTATCCAAGAGATAGGCACGTAGTATGTTGTCCAAGTCATCATGGATAATGATGCTAATTATGTGGCTACTTGTAAGTTTCTTATGTTGAGGTATCCAACCTGTTTTTTGGACTCCTTGTGTTGTACATTGCATTGATTTGATTTTATAGGATATGGGCGAAATTGCTTATATCAAGGATATTATTGTTGAATTGGCTAGGAGCATCACCAAACTTATATATAATCAAGCATATGTTCTTAGCCCAATGAGACAAAACGTAGGGAACAAGGAGTTGGTGCATCTCGCAATCACACGTTTTGGCACCACCTTCATTTCTCTTCAGTCGATCCTCAAAAGTATGTTGGACTTCTGAAAAGTATGTTTCTTTCTGATGAGTGAGCTGCTTGTGTCTATAGCACCTGTTATCCATGATGGGCCAGCTTCATAACCCCAACTTGGGACGCGGGCGATATTACAGGTGGAGTAGGGAGTTAGTGATAGTGAACCTTTGGTAAAGGTTCTTGTTAGTTGATGGTGATAAGCCCGTAATTGGCTATTTGTATGAGGCCATGGATGGGCCAAAGAAGCCATCCGTGCATACTATGATGACAAGGGAGATGAAAAGGACTCCTGAAGGCTTCAGATGGGTGTGGTTGATGAAGATAGAACCTCTCCATAAAGTCCCCATTCATGTGAGGCTCTACCTCAACCTGCATTAGCTTATGCTTGTGGATTTAATTTTGATGGTGAGGTCATTGATGGTTTCCTCCGGTGTGTTCAGAGGATGGTGTTGACTCCAGTTGAATGCTCAAAGATTTCTAGACAGAATGTGAGATATATAGGATGGCATCCCAGATGTTGGGCTATGATATGGTCCTATCTTGGACAACCATATAATAGCCCAACATCCCGGATGCCAGGTAAGCTTCAATTTCAAATTTTGTTTTATTCCTTTCTATATAATATATATGACATTTATTGTGATGGGAAAAGCTGAAGCCATATTCAGTTTATATTTCTTTCATTTTATTCATTGTGAAATCAATAAGGTGAAACACCTATGGTGGAAAACTCGAGTAGAAACACTATGGATTCAATTGCTTAGTCAACACGGTTCTTGGGTTGTGGTATAATTAGATGTCTTTGAAAATACACACTCGAAAGGCATAGGTTAAAATGTTAAAATTGTAACAATCAAAATTTAAATTGTTTCAAGTTTAAAGTTTATATTTTTTAATTTAATTTTACAGACTAGTATTCTGTTATTTACCATCACTAACCATAGCTCTCAATGTTCATACAATTTAAGTACCCAACGCCTTAATGAATTCGTATATGTCTACTACAATCTAAAGCTGTAGGTGAAGAAACTTGACAAAGAAACTGACATAGAAGCCATTTCATTGGATAACATTGACACCACCAGTCGATGGAGGGTGGAGATTCAAGAGCATGAGATGGAGGAGGCCCAGTGGTTGGAGGGAGAACATGAGGAGGAGGAGGAGGGAGGAGGAGGAGGTTCCACTTCAAGTGGATACAGAGGCTGAGGTGGACTTCCAGTGGATCGATGCCACCACCACCTCCTGAGAGAGCCATACCTAAAGAGTTGGACTTGGGTCTGTTGGGACTGGGAGGCATCACACTTTTCCTTCCACCTCATTCCCATCACTTACCACCTCAGAGAGAGCATATGGAGCAGTTGGATCTTCCACTACAACCTCATCTAGAGTACCTCCGCGACCACCCACTGCTTCCAGAGAAAAATTGGTGCCCTTTACCAGTAAAAGGAGCTGAAGCGACCAACACCCGGCATAGAGGGAATGATAGTTTGGATTCCTATGATATATCATTTCATTTTATCATGTACTATTGAAGTATCTGAATGCCTGTGATGATTAAATCTCGCGAGGATACATTTATTACGATCAGGTTGGTGTGATTTTGTATCTATATCATCTATGAGGAACATGTTTTGGAGTACAGTTTAGTATGATATGTACCCCTTGACATCTTATACATCTTATTTATTGGTTGTATTTCCATATTGATGTAGAAAAAATGTTTATTTGATGTTGTTGCTTAAGTTTAAAGTAAAATGAAAAATGATTGTTTATGCTTTTTGAGAATCTGCGACATATGGAACATATTAGGCATTTTCATGATGTCATGGAAGGCACTGATCTCTACCCACCTGTGAGAGCCTTGCAAACCACGACATTTCTGACATTGAATAAAGCGGAGTCTTTAAGTTTTTTCAACTTGAGTTGATAGCTTTGGATGGGCGGGGCCGGAGTAACAAACAGTTTAGCTCAGAGGTATATCTTATTTCATGGACAAAAATAAGCGAGGTGCGATGCAGGTAATCTTATTAACTCAGGAGAAATATATCACAAGATTCTTTGAACAAAGGAAGTATAAGTGACAATTTCGATGGGAGAACATGAAGCTCCAATATGGACTTTTTCGACGATTCCAGGTTTAATGTATATGTCGAGGGGGGATGGTGGTTGAGATATTTCTTAAGTTTCCTTCAGAAAAAACATCATGTGTGGATTTGGGAATGGTTGAGATGATGACAATGGTTGATGGGGTCGAAATCCTTTGGTAGTTCTCGAGAGTGTGTTTCTCTAGAAAGAGGATGGGACGATGATTTTCATCGTCCCAAGGGGTGTCTTCATGGCGGACATGATCATCTCGTTGAGTGGGAAAGATGACATGAAAAGGATCAGTAGACAACTCATCAATAGGAGGTGTAGGGTGTTAGTTGAATGTCGCATGATAGCGGTCGGCGGGACTTAGCGTATGATGTGGCGAAAGCAGTAGATCTCCGGGATTAGGTACTATCCAAGGGTCGACAGACATAGGAAGTTCATGAGACACAGTGGAGATCATGTTGATGGAAACAAAAAACGAGCGTGGAACATCAAGCGATGGAATGGAAAAAGTACCCATCAAAGAGGAAACTTTAAGAAGACCCACAACGACATTCTAATATCCAAGGGGGGGGTTTTGCAATGAAAAGGATGTTGCCGGTACATGTATCAGAATGGAAGAAGGCCAATTGGTCGACAATAACAACCTTTCATTGGTGTGGGAAACATAACACAAAGAAAAGTGTAGACACAATTTCTTGCATGGAATCAATCTAGCTACAACAAAGTAAGAGGTTATAATTGAGAATTGCATCAAATACCTCAACCTCAAAATTAACCATTTTTCCTTCTAACTTAACAGACAACGAAGGAATAACACCATAAGGCTTAAAACCAGGGCCATTGAAGGCTCTCAAAGTATTATGTGATTCATTTAAAGGAGGAGATCCAATGGTTTTCCAAAAAGTAAAAGACATTACACACGTAAACATCATAATATGGTTAGCAAATTTTCTTGTCGGCGACAACAACTTATATCTGGCATAAGGCATGGGTAACTTGGAATATGATCTTCAGTCAGACTATAGTTAAACAGCAGCAGGATCAATTCCACCTATCTTTCAGCAGGCCCTTGAACGGGATGAGCTGAAGGACTTCAGAGGCGGGCATGGCGAAGGTGCTTGGGCGGATCTTAGCCCGGCGATATATAGTTAGGTTGCGATTGGGGATTGAATCTTGATTTCTTAGCGACACCTTTAGGGGGTGGTAGAGTTTATATCCGACTCAGGGGTCATTGAGATGAAGGAACCCGTTGGTGGGTGGAATTCGATGGAGAGGTTGTACCAAAAGCGGAGGTAAATATTCGACCTTCTTAGATGGAGAATATAATATTTGGCTCTAATTAGGCGATGGCGTGTTGAATCAACGGTGCACATCAAAATATAAGATGATGCAGAAGTAGAGGGTTGGTCGCCGGATGACCATGAAGCTGAGGCAGGTTGGGGCAAGGCACCCGGTGAAGGTTTGGCATTCCAGGAGCTTGGCCAACCACGACTTGCGTCTAGGACTTGTCTTAGTGCCAATTGATAAATGCCTGATAAGGCAGGTAATGGTTTCGCTATAGATCTGAACAAGAGAGTTTTAGTTTTCATTTGTTAATGGGCACTGCTTTCTCATGCCTTTCATTCACTCCTGCTGATTTTATTTTAAGATGGTGGGCCTTGGTTGCTTGGAAGTTTCTGCGTGGAGGAAGCGGAGGCAGGAGAACTTTGAACGATGAAAGTGGATTTAGGGGTTGTGGTTAATCGAGATAACCTGAAGATGGGTACTCAGTGACAATCATATCCATTACATCTGAGCAAGCTGAAGCTGATTGAAATGCAGGCTGGGGCAGAAGTGGTTAGGTGATAAATCCATCAGATATTCCGTTTGCAGCACAGAGATCAGGAATCATGGCTGTCTCATGCTTACCATAAATGTCTTTATAAATTTCATTCGAAGATTTATGGCTCATTACTTGATAGCCGTGGAAGTTCCAAGTTTGATGAGCATTAGTCATAGCCTCATGAATGATCCGATCATGGTGCCTTGGTTTGACTTTGAAAAAGTCGAATCTGGGTCCAATTATGTGGATGAAATGGCACTGCCTTCAGGGTGTTCAAATGAAAATATTCATTGACAATTCAATATACTTGGCAGGCAGGTAAGTTTAATTGAAAAGTAAACAGAATGGTCAAATACATGGTTCAGACTATAAAATGAAAAAAGTCATGAAACTTAGGTGTTAGGATTATCTCATGCAAAATGATTTAGGCATATCATTGAGGCTTAACTTGGGGAATAACCAGTGACTGGGAGGTGACTGGGATATTTAGTCTAGACCATCTGGAAAATCCAAGTATGGGTTTAAGTTAGTGACTTTAAAGATTTGGAATCATGATGTGGTAGGACCATGAAAATTTGTGAGAGTGCTGGATAATTACAGTGGGTAAATGGATGGATGTGTGAAGTTCTTATGAGTTGAGTAGGACTGGGCTGAAGTGGTCTGGGCATTCCATGGACCATTTTGGATAAGGTTAAATACCTCAAACAGAGTTGAACCTACAGCATTTGAGAAAAAATTTTGTGAAAGTAGGTTATCTTGTTGTTAAGGGTATATTTGTCCAAAAGGTGGAGTGGTCCCCTCACAGTGCAGTCCCACACAGTGTGCCATGCAGGTTAACATAATGTGTGTAAGGAAAGAAAGAACCCACCACCTTACCTAACCATGAATCATGGTTGGGTGGGATAGTACCTGGAATTGATTACGAGGAAGGCAGGGTGTCAGGATAAAAGCAGGAGGCAGTTTCTAGGAAAAGGGCCACAGGAGAGCAGTGGGTTTGTGATGTTGGATTAGAAAACATTCCTTCAGCATTGTATACAAACCAGGAGGCAAATTTGGGTTAGCCTCAGGCATTCATTAATAATAGGAGCAGGAATGATTTGTGAATTTGGTTTTGGTTGTATTAAGTTGTTAGCTCCAAGAGGAAAAAAATAGTGATGGTATTTCTGGTGCAGTTTACATACCAAAGAGAGATCTTGGAGGTTGATTTTATGTAGGAGGACTTTCAGTCAAAGAAAAGGACAAATTAGAATACCAAACAAAGGATCTTTGGCCTACTACACCCAGAAGAGCTATGGTGAGTTAGAATATGCAACAACACTACTGAAGGTTTATGATTCCTAGTTTCTGTGAATAAGTGGTCACTCTCTATTTAATTAGAAAATCTTCTGAAATCATCATTCTTTGGTGAGTGGTGGCAAAGCATCTTGGACTTCCTGATGGGGAGACATGAGGCACCTAGAACTAAGCAATGCAAGGTTTGTGAAAATGTGGAATTCAGGAACAAACTTTAATTCTAAAATAAGTGGGAAAATTGTAAACAAGTAACAACAAAGCAATACCTTTCTAATTTAAAGCCTTAGTTTGATTAAATCCAAAATAATGTGAGGCGAGAGGCAGGCAGGGTGGAAGAGATTCTGGTGCCTTGGACTTACCACAGTGAGATCCCACATAATCTGGTGAATTTCACCCTCAAGGATCAGAGTGAGTCACGACTAGTGGTCCCAGTGCAGAGGGCACTTTCCTCCAGTGCACAGGTAGAGCCTAAAGAGATAAACCTAAGGTCCACCACAAGAACCAACGGTAAACTACAGAGGCAATTCGTAGTCAATCTGCAAAAATGATTATCCTTGTCAACTCAAAACCACTCATCATTGTGGACTATACCTTGGGAGTCCCACATAATCGTGCAATCTGAGTCTCAACAAAGGGTTAATAACTCTCTTTCAATGACTAGTGCTTAGCCTGTGTTAGAAGGCTCCCAAGACAATATCATTTTAGAAATGAATTTAACACTCCTAACTCAGGTATATTTATTATTTTTGAGTTTTTTGGAGAGTGTGTCTCTCTTTCCTACTCCAAAGCATAGCCTAGCTTCAATGTTGGTGTAAGAATCCTAAAGAGTTACTAGATAGATTTAAGATAACTTACATTTTTTAAGGTTGTTTTTTACTCAAGGTGGAGAAAGTGAAACTTAAGACAACATGACTCGACCCCAAAATCAATGCAAAGGGTGATGGTAGTATAACACTTTTCATTCATGAATATATTTATGAGAGAAGAGAGACATTACCAATCCCAAATCTCAATACTATATTGTCCACTGCATTCCTTTAGGATGTCATTACAAACAATCATCATATCAATAGACAATCTCCTATATCTCTCCGATAACCCCAAACAAACTCAATTTTGATTTTCAATGTTTCATTCTATTTTAGAAAAGAAGCATTTATTCACTAAGTTAACAGAGAGAAGAAAATCAGAATAAACAGACTCATATGTATTGTCATTCTTTCAATGGGCAAAAACAAAACAGAAATAATAGGGTCATCTCATTGACAATGTTCTTCAGACAACAATGAATAGAGAACCTTAGACATAACTCTCTTGATCATTTGGGACCTGTGTGGACTTTTACCAGCTCAGAGGTAGAGAATGAATTTCCCAATGAGCAAAAATGAAAAGACAAAGCTACAGACGAAAACATGAAACCTAAAACAGATTCAAGCATGCAAACAAAAAGCAGAGATATCAGTGTGAATGAAATAAACTGTCGGTGAATCAATGATCACGTCAAACTCATTCAAAATTTTCAAAATCTTGCTTTCATGAACTAGTCTGAGAAGATAGGATTCTGTGAGACACTAGCAAGATTCAGGAGGTGTTATACTGGACTATGTGCAGTGCAAACATTTGGGTTCTCTCAGTCCTGGTTAAACACAGAATTGAGAAGTCAGAAGATGACAAAGTGCAAAATGAAAACAAAGTGTAAGAGCTTATAGACCAGAAGGTCTCTAGGGATATCTGAGGACTGAAGCTTGTCGGCTCAGAACTATGAAACTAGAGCAAATGGCCTTAGAAAAATACAAAAGCCACTAAAAAATGGGAGGTTGTCCCCAGTGGAGTACATGAAAATTTTGTTTGGGGATTAATCAAGTAGAAATGTGAGACATGAATCTCCCTAGATCACACTGGATCTAGAACAAGCGAGACAAAACCTTACTCTTTCCCTAGGTCTAGCCTATTGAATGAACTAGAGGTAAGGATTATGGGCATACCTTGTGAATTCTTTCCTTAAGTCTCTATTGTTTCAAGATTTGCTTCAATGCTCTTGTGTCGTTCCGGATCACAATAATACAAACCAATCAAGTGAAGGCTAATCGATATATTCAATAGCTAATCTATGATCAAGGGTTATGTAATAAAGTGACATCAACTTTGAAGGGACATTACTGTATTCAATTGATAGAAAGAGAAACTTTTAACACAGGCCTTGATGTTGTAAGATCTCCTTTGTTGACTCCTATTCCCGACACACAGAAACTTACAACCTGAGCCTTGATGTTGTAGATCTCCTTTCGGTGACTCCTAGCTCTGACACACACACTTTCTCATGCATGAAGAAAATCAACCACTTTGGATAACCTTGCTGGCGTCTTTAGCTGCTGTAGCATCAGTCCTTCATACAATCTTACACTAATTCTCCAATCAATCTCTTGCTAGCTTGTTGCTTCTTATTAACCCTTTCCATGAGTATTCCCTTCAATTTATAAGAGAGAATAGATTAGTTACTTGGATAGGAATGATCCCAAGGTATCAGGAAAACGAGTACTTAGATAACCTTTCGAATGCCAACTCATCCTTCTAGAGGATTCCCTTCTAGAAGGCTCGAGAACTTCATATTTTTCCTTCCTTTAGAATATGTTCGCACCCTGATAGTTAGGTACAGTGCGAACTTCTCGCACTCCAGCTTAATGCAGCCTGCGAGAATCAAGCATTCTCGCAGGCAAATATATAGATAGCCTGCGAACCTCCCTTAAAATGATGATTTCTGGAAGTAGACAAAGGTAACTTTTCTCAGGAAAGTGTTCTAGTGAAGAGCTTGGTTTTTCCATCATCATTACATCATCATGAAGACCAAATTTATGGATAACAGAAAGACAAAATTTTAGAGGCTGCAAAATCAGATAAAAAATACATGGAAATAAAGGAAAATTTTCAGCAAGGTATTTTACAGCAGAAAATTGAAAATTATGAGCTGAGAGAGGATGGAATCCTCATTTACAGGGACATAATTTATGTGCCAAATAATCAGGAGTTGAAAATTATGATATTAAAAGAAATGCATAATGTGCCTTATGTTTGGCACCCAAGTTACCAAAAGACAATTGCAACTATCAAGACACAATATTATTAGCCAAGCATGAAGAAAGATGTGGTTGATTATATAGCCAGATGTTTGGTATGTCAAAAAGTTGAAGCTGAGCATAGACACCCAACTGGCTTGCTACAACCACTTTGCATTCCAGAGTAGAAATGGGAAGTTGTAACAATGGATTTCATAACTAAGTTTCCCAGTAAAACCAAGCAACATGATTCCATCATGGTAGTGGTGGATAAGCTTACTAAATCTTCCCACTTTATTATAGTAAATCTCACTCACAAGGAAACCAACATTGGAGATATCTACATGAGATAAATTTCTAAACTTCATGGTGTGCCTACAACAATTGTTTCTGACAGAGATCCCAAGATTACATCAATCTTTTGGAAGGGATTATTCAAAGGATTTTGAACAAATCTGAACTTTAGCATAATATATCACCTAGAGTTAGATGGGAAAACAAAGAGGGTAAATCAGGTGATTGAAGATATGTTGAGGATGTATGTGATGGATAAACCATCAAAATGGGAAGACTACCTACACTTGGTAGATTTTACTTACAACAATGGGTACCAATCATCTTTAAAGATGAGTCCATTTGAGGCACTTTATGGTAAAAAATGCAACACACTAGTGAGCTTGAAAAACCTAACAGACATAGCAGTGGTTGGGCCATATCTGCTCAGGGAAATGGAAGAGAAGATGGTGAAAATAAGGCAGAATTTAAAGGGTACCTAAGACAGGAAGAAAATCCATCCACATAAAGGTAGAACTCACAAAGAGTTTAAAGTGGGTGACCATGTGTTATTGAAAGTGAAAGAAAAACAAAGCTCCCTGAATTTTGGAAATTGTTCAAAGCTGGCAAGATGTTACTGTGGGTTCTTTGAAATCTTAGATATGGTTTGTCATGTTGCATACATGCTTGCACTACTTGCATCCATGCACATTCATAATGTATTCCATGTATCTTTTCTTAAAAAGTATGTACCTAATGCTAAGCATGTCATTGATTGGAATGTGATTCAAGTGGAGCCAGAAGGTGACTTTCAAGTGAAACCAGTTTGCATATTAGACCGGGAGATTAGGCAGCTCTGGAATCGATCCATAGGCCTAGTAAAGGTCTAATGGACCTGGTACAATCTTGAGGATGCAACTTGGGATCATGAGGATGCTATGCGTGCAGAGTATCCACATATTTTTGAATACTTTTGAAGTTTTGATTTTACATGTGTATATAATTCACTGAGGACAGTGCATAAATAAGGGGGAGGGGAATGTAATACCCCTAATTTGAACCCCAATTGTAAATGTACATATATGTTGGTGAGTTGTTGGCACCCAAGTTTTGGGTTCAATTTTGCACGTGCGCACCAAGGGCAGAGCGCACACCCATTTTGTAGTTTTGATTACACCTGAGTAAGTGAAGGATGATTTCCTTGAAGTGCGCATCGGACCAATTTATGTAGCTGGGATATTTTGGCACCAGAGAGCCTTTGTATATATGTATTTTGAGTTTGGAGTGCTTGTGTGGTTATTAGGTTGGAGATACTAAATGTTAAAAGGCCAGTGAGCCTATCTATGTAAAATGTAATCACACTAAGATATTAATGAAAATATATCATTGTTGCAAACCAATCAAACGA
>SNQJ01S0009813.1:69226-94791 GCA_010110895.2 Picea sitchensis
TAAACTCCACTAGAAAGGGGCTAAGTGAAGGGGGATTAATCCCAAGGGAATATTTTATTAATATTTTAAAAAGTATAATTTATGGCATATATATTTATCCTAAGTTCCCGAGGGATGGGAACGAGTCTCCAAGTGGAGATAAGATATTTCTTAAGGTGACAAGTGTCTAATTATAACCATGCAAATATATTGTTGGAGCTTAGTGTATTTCGGGGGGATTATCCACTCTTTCCATCATCATTCAAACCATCACTCCTCTTCTAGGCATGCGTACATTGTTTCCATCCCATAACCTGTACTTTGGGAGGCTTGTGTGTTGTTGAAGAGGCGGGTTGTCAAGCCCGTGTGCTATTGAAGAAGAGGGTTGCCAGGGCCATGTGTTATTGAAGAAGTGGGTTGTGAGGACCATGAGAATTCTCTCCAGGTGACAGAACTGTTGGGAATAATTTTCCAAGGTTCCAATTTGCAACTATAGGGCTATGCGACTTCATGTCCAACCTGTTGTTGAATCCCTAGAAGGGAAGTGGGGAAGTCGAAGGACTGTTGAGTAGAGAAGGGGCACATTTCCTAGGGTGGGACATGCATGTGGGGAATGAGGTATTGTAGGTTATTTGCTAGAGTTGGCACATTTTTCTGAGTATTTTGGTTGTTAATAGACTTTAGATTGTCCCGTGAATCCTTTTCCTTGGTGGATTTTAAGCCCTGACAAGGGGGTGACCTACTCCTGAGATTTTATGAGCAACAACATCTATGGATGGGAGGAAAGTTTGAGGTTTGCATGAAATTGGTGAATTCTTATAAAACATAAGTGTCCTTTATGTGCTCATTTTAATTACTGTGTGCTTAATTATCTATTTTCTGATATGGGTTTTTCCTGTATGATGTTGCATGTGAATATTTGTTGTTATTCCGAATAATGTTGTTCATATGGAGATCATTTAATTATTTTAATGTGGTATCAGAGTTTTGGATTTTTGGAGTGGAATTGCCCAACAGGGAGTTGGGGATGCTACAGGGTTAAACCCAAGCACACGCACCAATTAGACTCCCCCCTATTTGGTATGGAATAATCCTCCGGGTTAATGATCCAACAACCGTTTGATGGGATTTAATAACTTTCCTTTTCTCTTTTTATGTTTTTCAATTTTATACAATAATTGCATAAAATAAACTAATCTAATAGATTTTAAAGAAATTTGTCTTCTAGGATGACCTAAAAGAGTAGTAAACAAATACAAAATACCACCTACGATCCTTTTGGAAATAGGTCCTCTAGGATATTTCTTCTACATAATAATATATCATAAAGTTGAAAGAGATAAAAATACAATACCCATAATTAATTCAAAAGATATTTCAACTAAGAATAGCTAAAATCAATTTATCGAGTATAACAACAATTCATTTGATGATGTAATATAAATTAGTAGCAATTGGAATTCTTACTAGATGACTGAAACATTTAAACAAAGATAGATTAATCCACGACAAAGAATAAATGCACAAAAATTCCTCAACAAACTAAGAAAAACGCCTTTGCTCCAATTAGATTTTATCAAAATTTAGATTTGAAAACAGTGCTTTGTTATACCTCTCAAAAATTTCCCTTAGAGTCAAAAGTCCTTTATTAGCAATCTAAGTCCTCAATTTATAGTCTTAATTACAATTTAAAAATAACATAAAGCAAAAAAGTATAAAAGGTAAAAAATATTGCATGTTTCTAAATCTTGGGTGATCTGATAGTTTCAACCATTGCATGTTTGAGAGTTTTGGCAGGTTCATTCTCTGAAGTTTCTACCGCTGCATGCTTAGGTATATTGGCATCATAATTGGGTGATCTAGGAGTTTCAACCATTGTATGTTCGGCATCATAATTGGCCCATTATTCCAATTCTTCCTTGCACAACCACTGATGAGGAAACACGTGTTGGTCCATGGGAAAACTTAGACTTTCCTTTTCATTCTTGAATAGATGCATGTGTTTTTCTATTTCCAAAATCATAGAATATTCCGATTTGGTGAATGTTATAAATTCTTTAACTAGGAAATTTTAAATGTGGTTGCACTTTATTGATGCGATCCCTTTGACCTCAACTTCACGCATTTTTTCCACCTTCTCAAAATTTGATACAATTTCATCGATCAATCGAAAATCCATCGGTTGGACGAAACCAAGAAACTTCCTATCATCCATGGTTTCATTTATATACCACCATAATTATATGCATATTGTCCATTCTTCTTCTTCATGATCCTTTGATACTATGGATAACTCTTTCCAATATTGCAATGAATTTTGTATTCAAGTGATTCCTTCTTCTATTAAAATCCTGACACTGTGATCTTCTTCACAATGAACCTTCTATATGTTCTTAATGTACTCAACATGGTCCTACATTTTATCCTGCCTCCATGGTCCCAATCCACATGCAACTGATGCTCTTAGTTATCAATACTTTAGGGACTATATCGTCTCTTCGAATTACAATGCTCAAACAAATAACAACAATGAAGTTTCTCATACCAGAAATGCAGAGTTTGACTCTCAATTTCACTTTGAATCACTGATTCAACTAGGTATATTTCAAATTAAAACTAAAAGATCCTACCCATGCAAAATAATGTCCCAATAATGACTCAATATAATTTTTGATTAGATAGGATAGACTCTGAATCCACACAATGATTACCAATGGATTGTCTACACGTGCGAAAATTCCTCAAACGATTGGAATTTTAGTGTTTCTGATTTTGACCCACCCTATACGTTTTGACAAATTTGTTTTGTGCTACCTCTCGTTGGAATTCAATTTGTGTTGTTTGGTGCTAACTTGAATCCGTCTCTCGATACTCACTCTTTTCAATCTACTTAGTGAAATTAGATATTATTTTCATCACATAAAAAAATGTGTTTAAGCACTTTACCCTCTTTTTTTTTTTGTATTAGAGGAACTAACAACTCTTTTTGGCATGCTTAAGAGTTTGTCTTTGGTGCACTCAGTTTTCATGTTTTGGCACATATGAATTTTATTGTTCCGATGACCTTGAGGATTTTTTTTGGCAGGTTATAATATATGTCTTCGATGTTCTTGGGACTTTGAACTCTTTTTGTGTTTCGGCAAGCTTTACAATTCTCCCCGGCCTACATGAACAATACGTTTTCAATGCCCTTCATAACTTGTTTTAGTGAAACTTTAAACTTTTTTCGGTGCTTTACTTTTCAAAATTACCTGTTAGTTACCCTTATACTTGGTTCTCGGTGCTATTGGGAATATTATCCTTTATTAGTGTTTAGTGAAGTTAATATTGTTTCCAATGATAGTTTTGACTTTGCCGAAAGAGTTTAAACAAAAATGGGTTCTTTGAGATTTGGATTTATTTGTTTTCCTAACGCTAAAGTAACCTCCTAGACCATATGAAATGCAAGAAATCATTCAAATCAAAGTGTAAAACAAAAATGAATGAAACTTTCTCATAAAAAAATCAAAGGAAAGTGGCACCCAAAATTTCATAATTTTAGTGCATGTTGTGTACTCAACAAACTATTCATTTTCCCATGTATCTTTTTCTGGAGGCATATTCTTCCACTTGATTAAGTACTCCATAATGGTTCTATTCTGAAGAGATATAGAAGGCTGGTCTATAACTCTTTTTGGTTCAAGAATCAACTTCCTTTCTTCATCTATTCTGGAATTTATGTATGCATTGGCATCGTTTGTCCCAAAACCTTTTTTAGGAAAGATACTTAAAAAAAAATCTTATGAATGCGAGAAAAAGGAAAATATAACTCATACACCACTTGTCTAATCTTACGAATAATATTTTAGGGCCCAATTTTTTTTGAATCTAATTTCTTATTCTTATTTTGTTTGAGAGTAGACTGCTTATAAGGTCGCAGTTTCAAAAATACCCAATCACCCTCCTCAAACTGTCTTTCACTTCAATGTTGATATTATTATTGCTTCATCATGTTTTGTGCCACTTGAAGGTTTTCCTTAATAATTGTCAAAGTTTCTTTAGTATTTTCCATATGTGACTCTATTACCTATACTTTGGATTGGTCTTGCAAAAAGTATGAAATACTAGGAGCTAGATATCCATAAAGGACTTCAAATGGGGACATCTTGGTAGGTGTGTGATAGGTGGTATTATACCACCATTCTACTAGAGGAAGCCACTTCACCCATTGAGAATCCTTGTCTGAAGAATAGTAATATAGATAACCCTTTAAACATTTGTTAACTATTTCTATTTGACCATATGTTTATGGATTATATGTTGAACTCATAGCTAGTGTTGTTCCACTCATCTTCCATAATTCATTCCAAAAAATTCCTATGAATTTTGGATCTCTGTCACTTAATATTACTTTAGGAAATTTCCTGTTAATTTTATATCTCTGCCACTTAACTTATCATATATGTACTTTGAATTCCAAAAAATGTGCATATTTTGTGAGTCTATCCACAACCACAAAAATGTTGGGTTGTTATATTCTTTGCAGTGAAAGTCTAGTCGAGGTGAATTAACTGATGGTCGAGGTCGAGGTAGATCGAGAGAAAGTCGAAGGTCGAGGAAGTCGACCAGGTAAATTCGAAGTTGAAGATATCGACGACAAGTCAACCGAAAAAAGGTCGAATTGCGGACGTGAAATGATCGAATTGAGACTAAATGGAGATCAACTGGTAAACCCGACTTGGAATCAACTGTAATAGAATCCCAAGATTTGTAGGATTTGTAGCCAATGATATGCATGGATTTGTAACCATTTTTGGTCGCCAATATTCAGGGTTTTTCCTATTGTAAAGCCTATAAAGAGGTGTGTTGTAACGTCATAATGGTCGTTGTTGTCAGGTGATCATAGAGTGAATTTTTGTTGGTTAATGCATGTGTAAGTGTAGGTTGTTGGTCATGAATATGTAAGCCAATTTTCCTACAGGGTTGTTCTTGCTTGTGCAAGAGGCTATGATGTCGATTGTGTCTTAGGTGTGGACCAAGGTTAGACATGTAACCTTTTATTCTGAATGAATAAGACAACAAGAGAGAAGAACGCTCAAAGGAATGTTGGTTTTCCTGGTTAAGGGTTTCCAGGGTAAAATCTCGGTGTACTGTGTGATTGCTTGTTTTCATTTGCGTCCTTGATTAAATTATTCTTCTCTTTTGCTAGGATTAGTGTGGAAGTGTCCTGCATTTCCTAACATGTGTTAGCATAGCTTAGGTATTCTTTGACGATTGAGTTATCAGAGAGGTGTAATTCTTTGGTGAGTATATCATATTTTGATATGCAAATCTTGAATATGAGAACTAAACCCTAGGTAGAATAAGAGTCGTAAGTCATAAATTGTTTTAAAGATCACAGTAAAGAATGGTGAGAAGTTCTATAATAGATATAGAAATATTCAATGGCCATAATTTTGAGCTTTAGAAGCTTAAAATGGAAGATCGTCTTGTGGATTGAGAGCAATGGACATCGTCTATCCAGGTACCCAGTTAACAAGCTTGTCGACGAAAGAATGGGACGAACGCGAAAGGAAAGAAAGAAGTATGATTCGATTTTGTCTTGCAGATTCAATGATGTTGAATGTCTCGGGTGAAGATTAAGCCAAGAAACTGTGGGACAAGCTGGGAAGATTATACCAGTCGAAATATGTTGTAAATAAGTTGTTTCTCAGAAAGAAACTGCATC
Organism: Picea sitchensis; assembly: GCA_010110895.2. NCBI lineage: Eukaryota > Viridiplantae > Streptophyta > Pinopsida > Pinales > Pinaceae > Picea > Picea sitchensis. The sequence goes on from SNQJ01S0009813.1 coordinate 74,913, forward strand.
TTTTGAGGATGAGTGATGGCAGTTCAGTGACTGAGAATTTAAATTCATTTAACACTGTGTTGAGCCAGTTATCATCTGTGGATATAAATATCACTGATGAGTAGAAATGTATTAGCCTATTATGTTCTTTGATAGACTCGTGGGATAGCTTAGTCGTGGCTATTGGGAGTAATACAACCACACTAGTGCTATAGGACACGGTTTCTTTTCTATTGTTGGAAGAAATGAGAAGGAATAACATGGAAGGATCGACCAAAGATTCTCTTGTAGTGAGAGGCTGACCAGTATATGGAGACAAAGGAAGATTGTCTGAAAGAAAGTTCAAGTCATTCAAGTCAAAGGGTAGATTTAAATCTCCGGGTTAGTAGACTCGAAGATGCTGGAAATGCGGTAAAGTTGGGAATTATAGAAAGGACTACAAGTTGAAGGAAACTAAAGGTAGTGTTGGATCCAATGAGAAACATTTGACTGAGAGAAAGACGACCTAAGAAAAGGGAGGTGATGTGTAGCTAGCATCGACCAGTACACAGTCAGATCAAGATGTTTGGTTGATTGACTCGAGATAATCCTATCATATGACACCAAATAAATAATGGTTCTGTGAATACGAAAAATATAATGGGGGTGATGTGTTCATGGGAGATGACTCGAAAACGAGAATTGTCGGACGAGGAAGACTCTGACTGACACTGCAGGATGGGAGGAAAATAACCCTTCCAGGTATGCTACACATTTCAGGTTTGGAAAGAAACCTGATATCTATCAACAAGATGAGTGATGTAGGTGTGCATACTTTGTTTCATAAGGATTCATGCAAAATGGTTAGAGGTGCGATGGTCTTAATGAGAGAATTTCAGATTGGTACTCTGTACAAGCTGTTACGGGATGTCAACTCAACTGGATGCAACAATATCATTGCTCCCGAAATTGAATCAACTACGACTCCAATCGACTCGATGTCGACACAACGTGACTCGACTAGGGATAAGTCGATTCAAACTGACTCAACAAGACATGATGAACTCGAACCGACGAGGTTATGGCACGAGAGGATGGGACACATTGGAGAAAAAGGACTTCGAGCTATGCAAAGAAAAGGTATGGTCAAAGGTTTTCCTGAATGTGGTTTATAAGTCAACTTTTGTGAACATTATATATATGGGAAACAAATTTGGGTGAGGTTCCCATATGGAGCAACAAGGGAAAATGGGATTCTAGAACTGGTGCTTAGTGATGTGTTTGGCCTGGTCACAGTTCCTTCACTTGGTGGATCCCTATATTATGTATCCTTCATAGATGAGTTTTCCAGGAAGACATGGATATATTTCTTGAGGAAGAAATCAGAGGTTTTCGAGATATTTAAGGAGTTTAAAGATATTTTGGAAAACCAGACAGAGAAGAGGATTAAAGTGATGATGACCGAAAATGGTGGTGAATTCTGTGGAAAGGAATTTGATTAGTTATGTAAGAAGAGTGGCATAGCACGCTAAAATAACACACTATATACCCCACAAAAAAATGGAGTTTCCGAGAGAATGAACAGAACGTTGATGGATAAGGAAAGGAGCATGCTCAATGGTGTTGGGCTCGCACAAGAATTCTAGGTGGAGGCAGTCGAGACTAGAAGATATTTGGTAAATATCTCTCCTTCATTGGAAGTTTTTGATAGGAATCCAAATTAGGTATGGTCTGGTAAGAAGCCTTTAGTGGCACATCTCAAAGTATTTGGTTGTGATGCATTTGTGCAGGTTCCCAAGGAAAAAGGAGCAAGTTGGACAAGAAGGCAGTCAAATGTATTTTCATCAGGATTAAAGAAGGATATAATTTCTGGGATCTTTCATCAAGGAGAACAATGTACAATCAAGATGTGGTATTCAGAGAAGTCAAAGGTAAACCAAGACTGAGGAAGTTGTTCAGACTGAGAATTATCCTGATACGGTGCAGTTTGAACTAAAAAATGAAGAAGATGATTCAAATGAGTCGACTGAATTTGAGGAAGAGGTGGAACAATTGACTCCAGTGGTAAGGAGGTAAGAAATAATAAGAAAACTAGTTGAAATGTATATTCCTTCCGAATTCCGTTCCGCATTCGTGTTAACTTCCATCGATGATGAGCCCAAGTCAGTTGGTGAGGTAGTCGACTCGACAAAGGGTAAAATCGAGAAGGACGCCATGGTCGAAGAGATGGAATCCTTGTACAAGAATTAGACATGGGACTTAGTTGAGTTACCTAGTTGAAGAAATATTGTCAGTAGCAAGTGGGTGTTCAAGAAGAAGATGAATGTTGCAGGTCAAGTCGAGAAGCTCAAAGCTCGACTCGTAGCGAAAGGATATTCCCAAGTCAAGGGAGTCGACTTTGGTGTGATTTTTTCCCCTATTGCAAAACTAACTTTCATTAGAGTATTAATGTCTCTGGATGCAACATTCAATCTAGAGATAGAATAGATGGATGTGAGACATCGTTCGTACATGAGCACCTAGAAGAAGAAATCTACATGAAACCACCTGAACGATTTGTAGTAAAGGGAAATCAAGAGTTGGTGTGAAAACTCAAAAGATCCCTTTATGGTCTAAAGAAATTGCCAAGGATGTGGTACCAGAAGTTTGAGACATACATCCTTAGTTTGGGATTTGTGAGAAGCAAAGATGATCACTGCATATATTCCAAGGACAAAGGTGGGTGTTTCATATATGTAGATTTTTATGTCGATGACATGCTGCTGATTGGAAACATCATGGACACAATAAAGGAGGTGAAGAAGAAGCTATCCTCCAAGTATGACATGAAGGATCTCGGTGCAACTAAATTCATTATGGGAATAGATATTAAGAGAGATCGAGCCGCTAGAAAGGTCTAGTTGAATCAAATGAAGTATATTGAAACCGTTTTTAAATGATTCAACATGTAGGATTGCAAACCAATGAAGGTGACAATTCCAGTGCGAGCAAGGCTTACTGTTGAGCAGTTTCCAAAGACACAAGAAGAGATAGAGGACATGGCACATGTTCCCTATCAAAGTGTGGTTGGTAATCTGATGTATGAAATGGTATGCACTTGAACAAACATTTCCCATGCAGTGGGAGTGTTGAGAAGGCACATGTTGACACCTGGAAAGGATCACTAGATAGTTTTCAAAAGAGTATTCATATATTTTTTGGAACAAAATACTATGCTATATGCTACCAAGGAATACTTGGATGTGACCGTGGTAAATTGGATGTACATGGATTTTTCAATGCAGATTGGGTTGGAGATTTGGATCGACAGAGGTTGACCAATGGATATGTATTCAAGATGTTCGGTGGAGAAATAAGATGGATGAGTAAGCTACAGGTGGTTGTAGCCTTGTCGACAAGATAAGATGAATACATGGCGGCCCCTCATGGAAGCGAAGAGGCGATATGGATTCAAAGGTTGTTTTCATGAATCAGGTTTGGGCAGAGAACTGTGAAGATAGATTGCAACAGTCAAAGCACAATATTTCTAGCAAAGAACCTTGCTTATCATTCAAAGACTAAGCACATTGATGTACAATACCATTTCGTAAGAGATATGTTGGAAAGTAACAAGGTGCTAGTGGAGAAAGTAGACACGTTGGAAAACATAACAGAGTCATTGACCAAGTCTCTAAGTGTTGTGAAGTTCTCTTGGTGCAGAGAGGAAATGGGAATTGTTTCCCTCGGTTTGTGAGCGAAATTTCAAGAATCTCTTGTTTCAACAAAGAAGACAACAAGTGGGAGAATGTTGGGTTGTTATATTCTTTGCAGTGAAAGTCTAGTCGAGATGAATTGACTGACAGTCGAGGTTGAGGTCGAGGTAGATTGACAACAAGTCGAAGGTCGAGGAAGTCGACCGGGTAAATTCAAATTCAAAGATATCAATGACAATTCAATCAAAAAGAGGTTGAAGTGCGTACGTGAGAGGACCATAGAGACTGAATGGAGACCAACTGGTAAACCCGACTTGGATTCGACTGTAACAAAATCCTGAGATTTGCAGGATTTATAACCAATGATATGCATGGATCCGTAACCGTTTTTGGGCACCAATATTTAGTTTTTTTCCTATTGTAAAGCCTATAAAGAGGCATGTTGTAAGGCCGTAAAGGATTTTGTTGTTAGGTGATCATAGAGTGCACTTTTGCAGGTTAATGCATGCGTAAGTGTAGGTTGTTGGTCATGCATATGTAAGCCAATTTGGCTACATGGTTGTTCTTTCTTGTGCAAGAGGGTATGATGTCAATTGTGTCTTAGGTGCGGACCAAGGTTAGACATGTAACATTTTATTCTGAATGAATAAGACAACAAGAGTATAGAACACTCAAAGGAATGTTGGTTTTCCCGATTAAGGGTTTCCAGGGTAAAATATCGGTGTACCATGTGATTGCTTGTTTTCATTTGTGTTCTTGATTAAATTATTCTTCTCTTCTGCTAGGATTAGTGTGGAAGTGTCCTGCATTTCCTGAAGAAAAAAAAGGCATCCTTGCCTTTTGATTTCAGTAAACCTATAATGAAATCCATTGTTATCTCTTCCAATCATTGAGTAGGTATGTTTAAAGACTGATATAACCTTGAATATTTTACTATCTCTCATTTATTTCTTTGGAAAACCTGACATTCTCTTACAAATTCTTGAATATCTTTCTTCATTCCTTCCCCCCAATTTTTTTTTTTTTATCCTTTCATATGTTTTAAGGAACCCTGAATGTACTACAATCGGATAGTCATGAGACTCCCTTAATATTTGTTGCTTCAACTTTGATTCAGGTCATAAAAATATTCTACCCTTGTATGAAAGGATATCTCTCTTCCACTCCCAATGTTCCATAGAGTTCATCCCTTCCTTTATAGTAACATTACATTTTATGTCTACTACTATTTCCATTTTCCCATTAATGACAAGCTTCTTCCAACTAAACAGGAATGGAAGATGTAATGGAATATAAAGTCAAGGCTTCTTCTATTATAGAAAGGGCATCTACTACCACATTTTCCTCCCCCTTTTTTAGGGATCTAACCTCCCTAACCCCTCACGTAGGTAGAATAATATAATTTTCATGTAATAAAGGCCAATATTAATAAGGCCTAGTAATAAGGAAGAATAAGTCAAATGTAAGAAGACCTGATGGAAGCTTCTGCTTCTAGTATGCCTTCCTCTAAATTGTTCTTTTAGTAGATAGATTTAGTATAAATAGGATTTGAGGGTATGAGAAGTTTTTGTCTTGAGAATTATTGTAATAGAGCACTGCTCTACTGAAGGCTTCCCCCTTGAAGAGGCAAATGAAAATTGTTTCCTATCAAGAAAGGTATTATTTTGGTGCTATGGTTTCATCTATTGTGTTTTCCCATTGTTATTCTTTGCAATATTTCTATTTTCAACTATTATAATAGATTTGGTACCTTACAAGTGGTATTAGAGCACTTTCCTTGGCAAAAACTTGTGGGTTGTTTTTTTAAGGGTAGAGACATATTTTGACATCTTAAATCTATTGAGATCTATCATTCAACACATAAATCGACAGTCGGGGAAGCATACACACATGAACTATAAGTGGTACTTAAGCACACATTGTTTTCCACCATTGTAACCCATGTTGGTACCCCTTCGAGTGGTATCTCATCAGAAAACACTTGTATACGGATCAACCTAGATATCTTGAATCCCTCCATAGATAAATCGATAAAACACCTGACTTCTATAGTGCCACCGATAAAATCACTCATGAAGTTACTCTCTAGTACCTCGACAATTGTGTAGTATGGCTAAGGGCACGGTCTAGCCTCCTTAGTTGGTGCCCTGAGATATTGGGTTGAGTACTACTATTGGACCTTGCATGTAGCTCAGAGACCTATAGCACAGGGAAAACCCTTGTATATAGAAACCTTGAATACCCTAACCCTTGAGACGGAAAAAAAAATAGAACATACAAGATCTATTTGCATGCAAATTTACCTCCTGTATTCTGGTTGCGAAATTACTACACATTTTTTCCTGTTAAGAATTTGGGCCTTTCAACACTACAGTATTCTTCAGATCAAAGTACAACTCCACAGGAGTAATAAAAAAAAAGTATGGGGCCTTGCCACACCCTTATTTGAGACACATCCCAATGGACTTCTCTTTTCATCCTGATTGAAATGATACCTATCAATTTTTATCCTTTTTTTTCATGTGGTCCTGACCCCCTTTCTGGCACCCTACTTGGGACCTATTCCATTGGACTTCTCTTTTCATCCTGATCACATTCATATCTATCATTTATTAGCCTTGTTTTTCTGTGGACCCACCTGCCCTTTTCACCCACCTCTTGTGTTTTCCTCTCACCATGGCCAACACTCGCAACCAAGACCTTGAAAACTGCATAGCTACCCACATTGAGTCCAAAATGGATCACCTAAAAGAGGAATTGAAGAAGGACCTCAATTACCACCTTTCCATCCAGCTTGAATCCTACCTTGAGTCTCAAATTGACTCATTTTTTACCAAGGTCATGGAAAAAATTCCCATTTCTGGAATCCATTCCTCATCTAATCAACCTTCTAATCTCGAAGGTACCGCTTCCTCCAATTACCAACAGTTTCAGTCCAACCCTTGTCATCGTGGTTTGTGCCTTCCACAAGTGGAGGTGAAAAAATTTGATGGCTTGGATCCCACTGGATGGGTCACTCAAATGGAACACTACTTCTCCTTGCATGGCATCACTGATGACTTGGCCAAACTTCCTTTCGGTGTCCTCTATTTGGATCCTGAACATTGGCAATGGTGGAAATGGCGTCACAAATCACACCAAGGATATGTGGCTTGGACCTAGTTTTTGGTTGAACTTTATGATCGCTTTGACACTGATACACACTCCCTGGGTCGTCTGACCAAATTGAAACAATCAGGTACAATGGAAGAGTTTATAGCTGCATTTGAGCAATTAACTTTCAAAACAGAGGGCATGCTTGATACTTTTTTATGGGAATGCTTTATTAGTGGCCTAAAGGATGACATATGAGCCCAAGTCCTCATAAATCTCCCACAAACTTGGTTGGAAGCTACTCAACATTCCAAGGAAGCTCAAAAGATTGTTTTTTCCCAACACTGAAAATACAAGTTTCCCATCCTATCATTGATGATCTATTGGATGAATTAAGTGGTACTCACTACTTTACTAAACCTGATCTTCATTCTGGTTACCACCATATACATATGAAAGAGGTTGACATTCCAAAGATGACATTTTGAACTCATGAGGGCCACTATGAGTTCTTGGTGATGCCCTTTGGCTTGTGTAATGCCCCCTCCACTTTCCAAATTTAAATGAATCATGTATTCCGTCCTTTTCTCCATCATTTTGTCTTAGTTTTATTTGATGATATTCTCATCTATAGTAAAACATGGAAAACACATCTTTCCCATGTTGATCAAGTTCTCCATCTCCTTTCTCAACACCTTTTCCTCAGACAATCTAAATGTGCCTTTGGAGCTTCAGAAGTGGAGTATTTCGGTCACATTTTTGGCAAGGATGGTGTCAGGGTGGATCCTAAGAAAATTGAAGCTATGTAGGATTGAACTCACCCCAAAACTCTCAAGATTTCGCATGGTTTTCTGGGTTTAACGGGATATTATCACAAATTTGTTAAGAACTATGGAAAAATTGCAGCCCCTCTCATTACTCTCCTTAAAAAGAATGATTTCAATTGGAATCATGTATTTGATCAAGAATTCCATTATTTGAAAGGGGATATGTGCACAACTCTTGTCCTAGCCCTTCTCGACTTCAAAAAGACTTTTTTCCTAGAATGTGATGCATCCAGGAAAGGAATTGGCGCAATCCTTATGCAATATGGTCGCCCTTTGGCCTTCACTAGCAAACAACTGTCGGAGCACCATTTTGGCCAATCAATCTATGAAAAGGAAATGATGGTCATTATGCATGTTGTGGATCTATGGAATCCTTATCTATTGGGGAAACGCTTCCAAATTAAGACAGATCATCACAGCCTCAAGTATTTTCTAGAGCAATGAATTTTATCCTCGGAGCAACAAAAATGGGTGACCAAGCTATTTGGATATGATTATGATATCATTTACAATAAAGGAAAAGTCAATGTTGTTGTAGGATCTCTTTCAAGGAAATATGAAGATGAAGGGTCTCTCTTTTCTCTATCTTTGATTGTACCAGATTGGCTCCAAGTTGTTTTCCAGGAATGGCTGCAAGATCCCAAACTATCGCATCTGATCCAACAATTGCAAGAAAATTCTCCAGTTTCTCCAGAGTACTCTTGGCACAATGAAGAGCTTCGCTATAAAGGTCGTCTGTATTTAAGAAAACAGTTGCAACTTAAATCCACGGTTCTATTCGAGCTTCATGCTACACCCACAACTGGGCATTATGGGTTTACCAAAACCTATGACAAGGTCAAACATATTTTTTTTCTGGGATGGTATGAAGTAGGACGTCTGCACCTTTGTGGTGAAATTTTATGTCTATCAATTCAACAAGGGATAAATAGTCAAATCCCCGGGCACACCACAACCGCTTCCAATTCCACTCGCTATTTGGAGGGATATTTCTGTGGATTTCATTGTTGGATTACTTAAATCGGGAAACAAATCCGTCATCATGGTGGTCATTGATCCTCTTTCCAAATATGCTCATTTTTGTGCTCTTCAAAACCCATTCATTGCATCCATAGTGGATCAAATTTTCATGGACCATATCTTCAAGCTTCATAGCATGCCTCATTCCATTGTCTCTGACCGAGATTCCACTTTCACTAGCAATTTTTGGCAAGAATTGTTCAGGATACAGGGCACCCAATTGCATCCCAGCACAACATATCATCCCAAAACTGATGGTCAAACTAAAGTTGTCAAGAAGTGTTTGGAAACATATTTGAGGTGTTTTTCATCTAAGAGGAAAAAATAGTGGGCTCAATGGTTATCCCTCGCTAAATGGTGGTACAACACTTCTTACCATAGAACTACTCACATGACTCCTTTTGAAGCAGTGTAAGGAAAAAATGTTGGACATATTGTCATTTATATGTTGTCATTGATGTCAACAGTCGATGTCATTGTGATGTGATGATAAGTTGTTATGGTGAATTGTCATTGATGATTTATCATTGATGAATTGTCGTTGATGTCAACAGTCCTGATAAGTTGTTATGATGACAACATTAATCAGTCATGAACAATTATACAATTGGAATTAGTGTCAGGATGGCTAATAAGTTCTATCCATGTGTAATGAAGGGTCAATGATGGAAAGAGAATGCAGTAGAGAAGCAAGGTTAATATCAGGAGTAATCGCACAGAAGACATCATGCGAGGTGCAGAGGAATCTATCTAAAAGCCCAGGAGAGGCAGCGTATTAAATCACACAATATTAGAGCATGCATATATCCTTGGTTCAGTTGGAAACCAAGTATAAACCCAAAAATATCAGAAGAGATAATGCACAGAAGGCTCAGAAGAAATGACACACAAAATCCATCCATTATCATTACGGGACAAACCAGGACCTTCAGATATGGGAGTTACAAGAGAAGGACTATTGGAGGACTAGTCAACGATCAGATCAAGTTGTGACTGTTGGATACGCAAGTGCCAGATCAAGGGAAAGGATTGATTGTGGAGCGCGAAGGGAGGATTAAACAACGCGTTAATTCCAATACCGTAATTAGTATAGACTGTTAGATCTCATCGATTCAAAGATCGACAACTGTGGTTGATCCACCGACAATCACACAACTTCAATTGTGGATTTTGGGCAATGGGATAAACCATGCACAAGTTATAGTTCTGAAATCCACACCGATCGTCGATCATCACTCGCCAATAGATCTATGGTTGGCATCAGTTCCACTACCAATGAGCAGTTTCCATTGCGGAAATCGACGATAGTTTTAAACGTTGTGCTAAATGGAACCCTGCAATCATCCCCGATCGTTGATCTACTCTGAGAGAATTCTCGACCGTTGGATCAAGTTGAGTGGAAGGACATAGTAATCCATAAAGAAGGACCTTCAAATATAGATAATACATGATGATCATTAGATCCAGGAGGAGGACATGTGCCACATCGGGAGATCCACGTCAGCAAGGGAACGTGGTGAAATTAGATATTGACAAGTGTCAATATGAAATTGGCATTTCAATAACATGTAAGTCACAAATATAAGTGACATGTGGCAACCACTTGGCCAGTGCCAAGTCAGCAGTGACGTTAGCAAGTTACGCCACTTCGGGAGTATGTAGTTTGGGGGAAACTAGTTTCCAACACCAGTAACTTCCCGAAGCGCCGAGGGTCGAAGTTAACGCTAACCTTTGATCTAATTCAGGAAGAATTATTGACGTTTGATCAAGTACAGTGGAAGGATAGAATAATCATAAACCATGAAGTGACGCTAACCGTTGATCTATTTCGGAGAGAGTTCTCAACCATTGAAGATTATGGACACGCGTATTTGATCCGGGAGGTTTAATGATTGCAAAGATTGGAAATTGTTGAACGTTGAAGTTTCGAAGTGAACGAGAACCACTCATCTTCCAAATAAAATATCAACCGTCTGATCTACTACGATGAAATCTGCTTCGGGAGATTTGGAAATTTACAGAGGCTATAAGTCATGAAGGACGAAGTCGCGAAGTAACGACAGTTGTCCATCTCATCGTATGATTAAAACGTGACCGTCGATCTTGACAAGTGATCAAGCACTTATATCCTAGCGCCTGGTCACCACCTGTGGTCGTATGGAATAGATAAATAAGGGTAAAAGAAGAGGTAGCGCTTAAATCAATAAGCCCGTGGTTTTTCTCATATGGTCATATGTAAATGGTTTGAAGGAAGCGCCTCATACAGATTTAATTCGACAGAGAGTTAACACTAGAACAATACAAAGAATTGATCAAATATCAAATATGATCTATTGGTGAACTCAGAACATAGCAGAAGCATGAGTATGATATAATGAGTCGATTCATGTCTGTGATCAACTCATGAAAACAAAAGAACTGACACACAGTCATGATTAAGGGATTTAAATCATGAACATTATGAATAAAGGATAAAAATGAAAAATGATATTATTTAAAGATTAATATTATCATTTAAATGAAAAGGTACAATGGTTCAAATATCAAAAGACACAATGATTCAAATTCACACCAGTTGGAAGACTATATAAGCAAGAAATAATGGTGAGAAGAAGTGTAGTTGAATTTGTTGAAGTATGTATATTTATATATAATGGATTGAATGAAGGTTCATTCTATCAGGTTGGTGCTTGTTTACAAGTTCGGTCTTGTATGAGGATTGGATTCCTCACATCTTAGTTGGATCTGAGATCAACAAGATGGGACTTGTTATGAGGATTGGATTCCTCATTTCTCAGTTGTATATGAGAACTACAAGTTGGGTCTTGTAACAGAGAGTTGGGTCTCTCATAATTGCTTGAAGTTGAAGATATTCAAAGATTGATCTTATGTATTCATTCAAGTTAAATAAATAAATAAATATTTATTGTTTTATATATTGGTTAAGAAAATGAAATAAATATATGTTGTTCAGTTAATTTATGAAAAGTGGGAAATTTTCCAAAGTTTTGTGACACTGATTCACCCCCCCCTCTCAGTGTCAAGTATCCATTTCAACAATTGGTATCAGAGCAAGTGCCTTCAACACAGTCTAACAAATGGAAGGTATATCTCGAAGATGGATCAACGAGAGGGAATGTCTAACAAAAAAGAATCATTGTTCAATGGAGGAAGTTATGCTCTATGGAAAATAAGAATGAAAAACTTCTTTTTGTCTCTTGATTTTGATGTCTAGCAATCTATTGAAGATGGTTACACTGCACCAACTACTCCACCCAGAGATACTGCAGGAAATAAAAATTTCAATAACAACTCAAGAGCAGTTAATGAAATTCTAGGAGGGTTGAAAAATTATATCTGTGTAAAGGTTATGCATTTTAAATCGGCCAACGAAATCTAGGACAAATTGGAGGTTGTATATGAAGGATATGACAAAGTTAGGGAAGCCAAACTAAAGACCTATAGAACTCAGTTTGAAAATCTAAAAATGAAATAAGAAGAAAATATTGTTGAGTATGGTAGATGAAGTGGTTAACTCAATCAGAGCGGTAGGAGAAGAAATTATAGATAAACCTATTGTGCAAAAAATACTAATTTCATTACCTATGAGATATGATGCAAATATTTCTACAATTGAAGATAGATCTCATCTAAGCACACTCATAGTTGATCAACTTCATGGAATTTTTACAGCATATGAAATGAGAACAAGGAATGATAAATCAACAAAAGATGAAACAACCTTCAAATAATATAAGAAAAAGATGAGGTAGGAGCAAAAGACCAATGACAAATTATCAGATATATCAGATGTAGAAGAGGCCAACTTTATAAAGAAACTCCAAAAAGGATTTGGAAAATATAAAGGAAAATTACCTTTCAAATGTTTCAACTGTGGCAGAATTGGACACTTTGCTAACAAATGTCCCTATCCCATACAAGAGGAAAATGATGAATAAGTTCACAACCAGGAAAACCAATACAAGAAGAAATTTTATAAGAAAAATAAAAACTTCTACTCTAAAGAAGACATCAACTCTTCATACATAAGTGAAGATGCATATTCAGAGCTTCTGTTTATGGGAATGAAAACTCAAGATTATAAACATTCAGAATATGAATAAGAAGGGAACTTCGAAGAAGAAATCCTCAGTGTAATTGAAGAACTAGGAAAAACTAAAAAACAGAACATGGTACTAAGAAGAGAGCTTCTAGAGATTAAAGAAGCTACTAAATCAAGAGAGAGGGAAGTTTCCAAAACCCTCAAGGAGTCAGAATAGACCATCAGTGATTTGAAGTCTCATCTCCTGGAAGCTAATAAAACTGAAGAAATCATTTTAAAACAACTTAGTGATAAAAAACAAGCATGTGAGAAACTAGAAGCTGAGATTACGCTGCTAGAAGGTGAACTTGAGAAAGAAAATAAGATATCAAACTTTGGAAATAGTTCAAATATCTTGGATGAAATTCTCAGTAGCCAAAGGTCATCAGACAACAAGACTGGTTTGGGATACACCCAAGACTCAACTTCTACATCACAAGGATCTGTCAAAAGACCAATTAGTTATGCAGATGCTCTAAAGGGATCTTTAAGAAGAGAAGATAATAAGGAAAATATGATACCATTGAACACTTTTCCACATAAACAAAAATCAACATTTCCTAATAAAGTAAAAAATGACAGGAAGAATACAATCACCAGAAGGAATCCCCCTAATAAATATATATTCATTGGATATTGTTACTCTTGCAATAAATTTGGACATAAGGAAGTACACTACAAATATTATGGACAATCCAATAATAGAAATGTCCAAAGATATAAGAACAATAGGTACAATACAGAGAAGAGAAATTACAACTCATTTACTCCTTTGCAAAACTTCAATATTGATTGTAAAATATGACAAAACTATTAAATGCAAAGAATTCTTTGATGAGACAGAAGAATTAATCATCAATCTAAAGACTCAACTTGAACATGCTAAAGAAGTGGAAGAAGCCCTGAAGATTCAGTTGACTAAAAAGGAAGAATTATGTCAAATATTGAAGTTAGAAATATTCAATCTCAAAAAGATGAATGATAAGACAAATAAGATTGTCAATTTCCAGAATAGCTTAGCTATCCTAGATAAGATTTGGAAGAGCCAAAGATCAGCTGATGACAAAACTGGTCTTGGATACAATAAGAAAGAAGACAATGACAATTCGAGCACCATTTACAAACATGAGAAATGATCATCCTTCTCAAAAGGAAAAGGTGCAATTACAAATAAATTACAAGTCATGAACTTTGTTAAGGAAGGAATCTATAGAAGTAAAAAGGAAGAAGACAATCAAATGACAAATCTCTCAAGCCAAAATAAAATCAAGAATGGAAACACCTTCAATGGCTATTTCTTTTTTTGTCATAGCTTTGGCCATAAAGAAATGGACTGCAAGAAACTAGAGAAAGGATATGCAAGAAAATCCAAAAACTCAATTAGATGTTGGAGATGCAATTTTGTTGGGCACACAACAAAATTTGGGCACAAATCCCAAAGCTGTTGGAGTTCAAAAATTCAATCCTTAAATAAGACATTCAAATCAGTGAGAAAACCTAATAAAAGTTGGAAGAAGAAAGGATATGACAAATCTCCAAAAACACAATTAGAAAGAGAAGATCCAAAAAGCATAATATCTCATAGAAAGATATGGAGAAGAAAATCTGAAGGAGAAGTAAGAAAAATGATATTACACTTGAAAATGAAGAAATTAATAATAAGAACATGATGGGTGAAGGCCCTAATAAAGAATATGAAATAAATCAAGCCCAAGAAAAGGAAGTGCCTATAGAAGAATATGGGACAATATCAAATTCTGATGATGTCATAATTTGTTAGCTAAAGAAAGAAAATAGAAAAAGAAGTTTAAATTGGTTTCTACAAAATCAAAGGATTATCCCAAGAATTTTTAAAATTAACATACGGAAAATATTGACTATGTATAGATTAGAGGTCAAAAGAAAAGTCATTGGTAGGGTTAGTTGTAGAATACGAGAAGAGGAAAAATAAAGGTAGCAGAGAAGTTCAAGGAGTATCATTCAACAAAGATCAATTGACAACAAAATTGTTATTTAAATCAATTGGTATCATTCCTCAATTGATATTCTTGTGAAATATCAAAGAAGAATAAGAAGCAGATAAAAAATATCAGTAAGATTCATACTCTTGTTCTATTTGACAAAGGAAAGTTAGTAAATAGATAGGGAAAGAGATCTTGTCATGAAGAGCTACCCTTTCAGAAACAAAGGGGGAGAGTAGTTAGAGGAGAGAGAGCATGTTGATAGGGGGAATCATTCAGTTATGGCAGGCAGAGCATGATTGCAAGGGGATTTACCCAAGTTCATATTTTGGTCAACAACACGCAGATAGACAGAGGTTGATCATAAGGGGAGCAACCCTTTGCCATTTATGTGAAAGGGGGAGAGTAACTTTAGAGGAGAGAAGCATCATCACAGGGGTAGTTTGAGTATGAAGTTAGTGTGTTTCCATCAATGACAAAGGGGGAGATTGTTGGACATGTTGTCATTGATATGTTTTCATTGATGTCAACAATCAATGTCATTGTGATGTGATGATAAGTTGTTATTGTTGAGATTTGGGTACCTTGGAAAGTGGTCCCCATGTGCTTATGAGTCTCTAAGCACAAAGGGGGAAGACTATTACCCTTGTACTTTACTTTATGATTCTAATTTCACTTTGATGTAGGAGATTTAAGTCAAAAGTGAAATATGTCACTTAAGCAATAAAGTGACAATTAATTCACAACCTGGGTGAATTAATAGACATAAAGAAACTAAGGAAAGTGGGTTTCCTTAGTGAGATTTTTGGATTAGATATCACCCATTGATTAGACTTGGCTAGATTGGATCTAGGCCATTGATCTATTAGGGCTTGGCCAAAGGAGGCTAAAGTGAGGGTTTAGTGTATTTTGAAATTCATTCTTCACTTGCGAGTTTTGGAGAAGAGGATGGGCGCATTTATCAAGGAGAGTGAGGGTGCACTTGATGAGGGTTTGAGAGAAACCCTTGAGAGCTTGAGGAGGAAGCTCTTGTTGGTTTTAGATTGCATGGAGAGAATATCCATGGAGTTATAGCTTCCATTCCTTGGAGAGAGCATGCTATATGGAGGAGGGGCACATCTACTAGAGGAGGGCGCATTTATTTCCTTCATTTGCTCACCAGGAGACGAGGACTTGGAGCCTTGAGATCAGGTCAGTTGCATGAGGAGGCTAGAGTGAGGGCACATGCTTCCATGGAGAGAGATATCCATCTTTGGCCTCTCTTATTTGATGGTGATCATATATTCTAGGAGGAGGGCGCACCAGTGGAGTGGGTTTACAACTACCTGGTAGCATATCTTCTTGGAGGAATCCAGTTCTGATAGTTTCAGTGGAGAGGCAACACATGAGAGAACATTCCTGTGGAGGGATTTCTTCATTGGGTCAAAGAGGAGCTAGAGCGCTTCACTTCAATGCAGAGGGCAACAAAGGGAGAAGGCGCACCTGAGTTTGGGCACATCTCTCTCTGGATCTTGTGGCAAGGCTTGTGAGGATCTTTCTATGTATACAGGTTCCATTGTATTTTATCACTTGTTGTGTCTCTTGCTTTGATCATCATTATATAGACATACATCCCAAACTGGTTTTCCCTAGGGGGGGTTTTATCCAGGGTCATGTTGACCAAAAATACATGTGTCAAATTTATGCATGCTTAGAAGTGTAGATCAGCATTTTGAAGTTAAAGATCTAGAGGTAGTGTTATGCGTTTTAAGTTATATTTCATGTGCTAACATTGAGATAAGAAAACACTTGCAAGGGCACCTTAAAAGAGCACTTAACCTTCAAAACATTGATGACTGTTTGTTGTCCTAAAACAACAAAAGAAGACAGTCATATAGTTGAAACTTAGAGCCATACTAAGGTCAAAGACAAACCTAAGGTGGTAGTCTCATAGGACCTCATAAAATCTTCATGGTATCAGAGCCAAAGGTGGCTTAGACTTGCTGATTTTGGAGCACTTTTGGGGGCAGTTTTGTGAGTTTTTATATCAGATTTGTTGGTTGTTTTGGATAGCAAGTTTACAGTCCAAAACAATGGGTAAACTTCAGATTTGAAGGTACCTCACTTTCAGTGCCAGTTGGACAACTCAAGGCATATTTTGGACAATCAGTTTACAGTGTTTGTGGACAGTTGTGGGCGGATTTGTTGGGATGATTTTTGACAATTGTGGACAACCTCTTTTCACACATGCGTTGAGAGGAGTGAGGCTGTAGAGTTAGACCTCTTTTCACACCTACTGATTAGGAGTGAGGTCAGGGTTTCACTTGCTTCTTTTCACACTTGTGTTGACAGGAGTGAGGCAATGTTCCTTTGCATTGGGAGCATCAGAGTGAGCGCAGTGTGACAAACATGTCAGTATCTCATATGCGTGTGGAAGATAGGCTAGCCGGGGCTAGCAATTGGTCTCATTGGAAGGAGAGGATGGTCTTTGTCTTAGAGGACCTCGAGCTATGGGACATAATTGAGGCAGTTTTTCCTCCCATTCCTGTCACTGCTCCCTTCTTGGTGGCAGAGTTCAGGAGGAGGAAAAACAAGGCAAGGAGGATCATTTGTGATGCTGTGAGATCCCATTATTCCCCACTTGACTGGGAAGAATTTTGCATACGAGATGTGGGCATCTCTATGAAAATTGTATGAGAGCTCTAATGAGAACTGAAAGATGGTTCTTCATGACTGACTCAGGGGAATTCACATGCTCGAGGATGATTGACTTACTTCATTCCTTGGTAGATACACACAAATCAGAGACAAGCTTGTAGCCGTCGGAGAGGTTGTTGTTGTGAGTGGGAAATCCCCCTACGGACTAAAACTTAGGGTTTTAATCGTGCATGCATAAAAGACCTAAATATTCCTACTTTTTACCATCATCCCAGACCGAATCCCCATTATTCTTAAGAAAATACACAGTTAAGAAGATCAAGTGAACATACCTTATTTCCGATGTTTTGATATCGATCCCTCTTCATGCTTGGTCACTCTTTGACTACAACTCTCCTCCCAAGGCTGACCTGCATTCACAAAAGACAAACAAATAACTCCACATGCATTTGATCTACAGATTAATTGGTTAGAGATTTAATCAACATGTACACAATAAACAATGAAAACCTCATATGGTGGGATGGGAAAAGTACTTCTTTATTATTAACTTCACTAAAGAAACTTACAATGATGAAGCCGACCACTGCTCCACGAATCTGGTCCTAGGATCCTCTTTTACTGTGCACCAACTGCTAACACACTTGCTTCTCTTCTTCGTTGAAATCACAAAATGGTTGTAGAATCCTGGGAAAAGGGGAATACTAATTCGGGTAGAGTTTCTTTACTGTGTTTTTCCTCCTTTCAAATGGGACCCCTAACCCTTCTTTTATAGGCTAGAAGAAGCTAGGTATTTGGTCGAGTGACTGACCATGCATGGATGAAAGGTTTAGTTAACTTACCCAAATCTGTGTGTTCCATCAACAACTTTCCTTTTTCCGTGCTTTTGTAGGTACACACGGGTTGTCTTGGGTCAGCTAGCATGTACATGCATGCAATAATGGAGCAGGGCACGTGGGCCTTTACAAAATGGGTTTTTAAGAAGAGTTGTTCAACAATGTTTTGGCAAAGAAGGAATCTGAGATGGCCTGATGCCAGGTAAGCATGTCTGGTGAAAATTAGGGCTATAACATATGCCCCCTAATGTGTGAGGTCAGAAGAGCATTTGATGGCTGAAATACATTGAAAATCTTCACCAACGTTCCAAACAAGTGAGCCCAGGGACCATAAATCGGGAGGTGTCTTCTGCAAAATAATAATTTTCTCACCAAGGCGGGCATACCCATGCTCGGGATGAAATAAAGTCATGGCTACCAATCAAATACATTGTAGATCCATGTCATATAACTATATAAAGTGTAGCCATGAGAAATACACAACGAAGCTACATCTCGAAATCAAAAATATATACACGTAGAGTATCCATCTTCTAGAAGCCGATAAGGCCTGATGGCTAGAAATGAGGTCTTCAGAGCTCGAGCAACAACTTCAAAATCTTCAAAACTTGGGTAGGAGTGTAATATGAGTGTACGACTTCACTACCCAGAGGTCTTCGACGGCTTGTCGGTCATGGACTAGAGAATCTTGATTATCAGACTGAAGGCTTCATTGATTTCGAACAAAGACTTGATTGGACTTTCGGGATGGACGGGCATGAGGGCAAGAGACAAACTGCAGAGGGGTCGACTCAGGCTCGGTAAAAAATTCCCTTGGACAATAGCACGACAAATGATGAGACTCAGGCATCATGACATTAACATAAGTTTATGAGGTAGGAGGCAATGCAAACTCTGCATATGTTTGGAAGAATAACCAAACGAAGGAGGACACAAATCTATGTAGCGAGAACAACTTCCCAAGGTCGTATTAAATCCCAGAGTTTGTCGAACAAATGTACAGATGTGCTTTATCCAAGGGCAACTCATTATGCTGCCAATACAAAGAAAATACTTTTCCCTTCCTCTTTTTGGGGTATATTTGATTTTTTTTGTCTTTTTCAATAATTTTGGAAAAAGAATAAAAGAATGTTACGTGACAAAGGAGGAATGAGTGTTGTAAACATACAAGTTCGAGGCGGAGGGACAAGAATAATGTTCAAAGTAAGGACACTCGGGAGAAATCCTCCAAGGGCCAAAGGTGTCAAGACGCAGAGGCAAAGTGCTACAGGGCTTGCGTATAAGGCATGCTTCAGATGGTTTAGTTGAGAGCAACATGGAGCTGGAATTAGGCCAAAGACGAGGGTATGAAAATGTGATTAATAAGACACACAATGGTAACTTCCTTCGATGTAAGTTTGATGAGCCCATAGAAGGTAATTTCGATGGTTTTCATATTTAGAGAGTCTAAAAAACGTAAAAGGAGACTCCACTGGGGTACCTTTTTCGAAGGTAGTCTAGTCGGTTCGAAAAAGGGGTAAATTAGCACCGAAAAGACATCTATTCAAAACCATTTTAATGAGTGTGATAAAGACAAGATCACTCAGCCATTTTTTCATTTTTAAGGAGTATGAAAAAATCTTAACTATGGACTCCGTCAGGAATGTTCTTCTGGACCATTTTAACGAGTGTGAAAGAATAAGGTCACTCGACGATCTTTTCAATTTTAGGGAGTCTGAAAAGAGCTTAACTATGGACTCCATGGGGGTTCCTT
>SNQJ01S0009813.1:94841-108665 GCA_010110895.2 Picea sitchensis
GAATAGACGTGACTTCAAATTTCAGTTTAACGAGCGTGAAAGGCCACAAGATTGCTCGACAATCTTTTCATTTTTAGAGGGTCTGAAAAGGGCTTAAAAGAAGACCCGTGTAAGGAACGTTCTTCTGGACCAATTTAACGAGTGTGAAGAAACAAGGTCACTCGACAATCTTTTCATCTTTAGGGAGTCTGGAAAGGGCTTAAAGAAGAATCCATGGGGGCTACAACTCATGTATGAAATTGGCTCAGGTAGAGCCCGCTGCTAGGCTCAGACCAGGAGTCTCTTCAATAGTCAACTTGGGAAGTCTCCCAAAAGGGAAGAAAACACAAACCACGGTGTAAGTCCTCATGCGGGATAGAAATCGTAGTCATGGATTCAAGGATAGCCTCATCTGAAGGTAATTTAAAATCTGAGAAATCACGCAAATGAGGGTCGACAGTCCCAAAGGGTGAAGTAAACTGACCATACCCCATATGATGATGGAGGTTCCATCCAACATTGGTAGATCCTATCAACGAAGAATCACAAGAACGAGGGCTTGAGGATCTACAAACAACGAGATCAGACTTAGAATGATACTCAAGCCCACTTGGACCAAGAGGAGGAAGCGAGGGCTCCCATGCCCCCATTGGATAAACCAAAGGATCAATTGTTGATTCCAAGTCTAGAGAAGGCAAACATGATTGCACAGGTTCCTGCTCAGAAGCAATTGAACACTGAGGATAAGACACCACATAATTAACCCGTGGCGGGGTAGAGTCTACCCGAACACTAGGAACATATAAAGGGGTAGTTTGAACTAATGCCGAATTAGGGTGGTTATTATCGGATGCCAGTTGGTCGATAGTGACAATGCTTCCATTGTGAGGGAAATGCATCACCTGGAAGAACGTAGATACCATAACTTTCATAGCATATACATAATCACGACCAAGAAGCATATTGAAATCTAACGGGCCTTGCACCACTATAACATCGACACGGACAGTCTTCCCACCTAACGAGATAGGAAACTGAGGAAGAACCCCCAAATATTCACTAGCACATCTGTCAAAATCCAACAGTTCATGCGAAGAAGACACAAGCTCGGGAGATCCCAAGAATTTCCAAACCGAGGAAGATAAAATACTTGCAGAGGATCCTTCATCCAAAATACATCGATAAATGTTTGTTGAATTAACTTCAACCCTTATTTGAAAAGGTGCAGTAGAAGGAAGATGAGGCTCAACAAGGTCATTCCAATCAAAGGAAACCATCCTAGGGCTTGGAGGGGGTGTACTCGGAATGAGTAGAATTCCCCCTTATTCTGAAAATACTAAACTGGAGTGGGATCATCTGATGACTCCATCGGCATGACCACTTTCGCAACCAATGGATGAATAGGCCATGAGAATATATGATCTAAAGGCACCTCACCCCCCAAAAGAGGAGTGGGATCAGCCGATGACTGCATCGACATGACCACTTTCTCAACCAATGGTTGAATAGGCTAAGAGACTACAAGGTTTAAAGGCACCTCACCCCTCAAAAGAGGAGTGGGATCAACCAATGACTGCATCGACGTGACCACTTTCTCAACCAATGGCTGCATAGGCTAAGAGGAAACCTCAAAAGACTTAGAATCAGAAGAGCTTGCAGATAGGGACCACAATCTTTGTACCTTTGGAATGCTAGGGCACAAATGAGTAAGGTGATCTCCCTTGCAAAGCTTACAAGGGAACTTAGGCTTACGTCCTATCCATCTAGGTTTCTCAATAGAATTAATTCCCCCAGCATGACTAGCAGTAGTTGGTTGCACATCTCCAACATGACTTGCAGAGGTTAGTGATGGGTCAATAACATGACTTGCAGAGGCTACAGACCTATTACCAGTATGCATAGCAGTGACTGGACTTTTCCCCCCAGCATGACTTACAGAGGGTGGGTTTGTGCCCCCAGCATAACTTGCAGAGGCTGGGTGTTGGTCTTCAACATGACTTGCAGAGGTTGTCAACCTATCTCCAACATGACTCGCAGAGGTTGGCGATTTCTTCTTCCTATTCTTCCTATTTCTATTTCGTTTAGACTTTCGGTTACTAGTAACTGTACTTTCACCAGAGGCGGGAGAAGAAGGAGGAGAAGAATTTGCTGATGAAGAAACATCAACAGGGTGCCCATGACATAAAGTGCTTAACTGAGAAGCGTCAAGAGCCTTTGGGACATTTGGAATGGTACCCAACCAAACTGGTAATCCCACATTCAACCCAGGAATTTACAAAGTGGCCATCAAAGGGACACCAACGTTTCCGAAGAAAGGAAAAGCACAAGAATCCCCTTGTGAAGGGGTTCCTTGGTTGGTATCATCAGGAACTTTAGCCATGAATATCCTATGCAGAGGTTCTCCCCTTGCGGGATCGTTCAAATCCGTAAAAGTCTCACACACTGACTCTGAAGAACCAATGTTATCAAAACAATGCCTATAAAGAGGCGGCTCCTCGATTCTAAGCATAAGACTGAAAAGTCCTCTCAATTGACGGAGTGGGCGGTGTACCACCCTAGGTCAAAGACCCAAAGCCATAAATGAATAACTCACTATGGAAAACTAGGGAGCACAGAGCACACACTAAAAGTTCCTAAAGGCAAATCAAGCAAATGACTAACTAGTTGGAAGAACAGTTACACCAACCAACACTAGAGAAACTTACCAGTGCAAGTGCAACTCGAATACGGAAGCACCCTTTGGGTATACTCTGCAAAGCATGGCCTGATGTCTTCCCTAGGTACTATGGTATACGCCCGTGGTCACCTGTGTAAGTCCTTAAAATAAAGGCAACTAGGTTACCAGCTCGTGAACAATCACCAGGCGGGTACAGTCGACAGTCGGGTGGACCGCAATGAGTAGGGTATCAAGCCCGAAAACAATTAAGGGTATCAAAAGCAAGTGTTCTGGAATACGACTGAGGACCTCGAATGGATTCAATGTAAGTTTTAAACATGCGAAGTAAAGCAATGCATATATATTCTTAAGCAATACATAAATTAATCAATGGCTCATACACAGAGTACACAAAGATTTTTACCGGAAACCCTCAACCGGGAAAACCTTTTCTTATTTTTATTATCTCGAATTTCACCATTCGCCATACAATATATACAATGTTTTTAGGTATTCCGTAGATACCAAAACCCTAATCCCTTAATCCGGGATTAGTTTACAAATCAGCTAAAAATAACATGTAGTTGTCGTATCTGACACACCCACACACACACACACATGCAAAGAATATAACACACAACCAACATTCAAGACCCACGAAGCTTTGTGGCAAATGCGATCAAATAAATCCAAAGACAAGTCCTCTATATGCGCTCCCCACTATGCTTGGTCCGACTTTGGAGGGGTTATCTTCGCTACCTTTCCGCACGTGACCTCGTGTTTAGCCCCTGTGTTAGAAGGGGGTCCCGGATAATTTCCATGTTACTGGAATTCTACACTCCTTAGCATAGACTCGTATGTTTGTTTTATAGCCTTGAAGAGTTTCCTCTCCAACCTAAATCAAGGCTCTAGCCTAATCTAGTTGATGGACCCTACAAACATAAAATCTAGTAAATTTTAATTAGCGTTATTTTTACTGGATTGATTTACTCAAAAGGGTACGGTAGTGCAACTGATGGTGTTAAGACTCTTGCGAAAAATGATGAAACTTATATGAACACTGACAAAGAATGATTATATTTCTTATTTTTTTTTCTTTTGAAATGCTTTTAAAATTAGAAGAAAACACAACACTATGCTAATTTCTTTTTCTTTTTCAAATAACAATGCAAAGAAAATGCCAGGAAAGAAAGAGATCTAACAAACTAAGTTTTTTTTTATATTTTCTTCCAATCAAATCAGAAATAACAAAAGATTATAAAAGAAACTGATGAATGCACGATTCATGGCCAAGTTAAAAAAGCTAGGAAACACAAAAAATCTTTTAAACGAAAAAGCAAGTTATGCTGGAATACAGCCTAGGCTAAAACTGCTTATGATAGAGACCAGAAAGAAATAAGAAAAACCTGGGAAGTAAAAACTTGACAGGGAAGAGGATGACTGCCTCAAAATTTTCTAGACAGACACGTGACTGTCACTTCAACAGGCAGCGTATGCATGCGGGTTGCCCAAAGACGTGACACATATGCATGCATTCAGACCCACTACAGGCCACGTGTGCCTCTGTTTTTCTTCAAAAAAGGAGGACAAACATCTAAGCTTAGGTAGGGAGTACTGGTATTGAAAACCAGAACCCCTTAAAGGTGCAAAAACTTACTTTGACAAAGAAGAAGAAAGAAAACTTTAGCAAAACAAAGCTAATCCTGAGGTTTTTACCTGACTATGGACTGTTCAATCAGAGACCTAGAAGGACCCAGAAGATCCCTGAGGAGGATCACTTCTACAGGGGAGAGGATGACTACCTCTTCCTAATAAGGATTTCTTAGGTTCTCAGACACACAACTAGCACTTCATCAGCAGGTGTACATACGCGGGTTGACTAAAGGTAGGGTGCGTGCATACATGGGTTGTCCCACTACAGGGCGCGTATGCCTTTTAAGACTCTCAAAAATAGTAAATAAATAGTCTGGTAAGAAAAGCAGGAAGACTGGTATTGAGAACTAGAACCCCTGAACACTCAGACTTCTTGCAGAAGCTCAAAAAAGTTAGTAAAACCAATTTCAAAATACCCAATAAAAAATCCCCAAAGAACCCTAGAGAGTCCCCAGTATGGTCGCCAGTTCTGTTGTGGGTGTAAAATCCCCCTACAGATGAGCACTTAGGGTTTTAATCATGCATGCAGAAAAGAACTAAAGATTCCTACTTTTTACCATCATCCCAAACCTAATCCCCATTATTCTTAAGAAAATACACAGTTAAGAATATCAAGTGAACATACCTTATTTCCGACGTTTTGATATCGAACCCTCTTCATGCTTGGTTTCTCTTTGACGACAACTCTCCTCCCAAGGATGACCTGCATTCACAAAAGACAAACAAAGAAATCCACATGCATTTGATCTACAGATTAATGTGTTAGAGATTTAATCAACATGTACACAATAAACAATGAAAACCTCATATGGTGGGACGGGAAAAGTACTTCTTTATTATTAACTTCACTAAAGCAATTTACAATGATGAAGCCAGCCACTGCTCCATGAATCTGGTCCTGGGCTCCTCTTTTACTGTGCACCAAATGCTAACACACTTGCTTCTCTTCTTCGTTGAAATCACAAAATGGTTGTAGAATCCTGGGCAAAGGGGAATACAAATTCGAGTAGAGTTTCTTTACTATGTTTTTCCTCCTTTCAAATGGGACCCCTAACCCTTCTTTTATAGGCTAGAAGAAGCTAGGTATTTGGTCGAGTGACCGACCATGCATGGCCGAAAGGCTTAGTTAACTTACCCAAAGTTGTGTGTTCCGTCAGCAACTTTCCTTTTTCCATGCTTTTATAGGTACACACGGGTTTTCTTGGGTTAGCTAGCATGTACACGCGTGCAATAATGGAGCAAGGTGCGTGGGCCTTTATAAAAGGGGTTTTTAAGAAGAGTTGTTCAATAGTGTTTTGGCAAAGAAGGAATCTGAGATGGCCTGATGCCAGGTAAGCATGTCTGGTGCATATTAGGGTTATAACCATTGTGAACCCTAACTCTTTGGTGAGGCAAGCTATGAATAGCTTCACCAAACCATGGGGTCTATTTGTACTGGGCATTGTTTCCAGGTAGGTCATGCCTACATGGGAGAGGATGTGGGATGAATTCGTCCATGAGGAGATTAGGATTGCAACCAAGGCTTTTGGACAACAACAATAGTAGCAACAATCAGTTTCTGGTGTTGATGGACTTGCTCTTTGGACAAAGGGAAAGGATAAGACCGATCGTGGAGGTCGACAAGGTCCCAATTTTGGAGCCCCACCACAGGGAGGAGAGAGCAACAACAACAGTGGCCGAGGAGAGACATGAGAATGATGATATGCTTTACTTGTGGAGAGATGGGTCACTATGCAGGAAAATGTCCCAAGAAGAAGAAGAAGTAGCAGGATGTGTCAACAACGACAACAGAGGAGATAGAGTTCAGTGACCAGTTTGCGAGATAGTGTGAATTAATGACTACCTTGTCTGCTATTACACCATCCAACACTAGATGGGGAGACAGAGTTGATGAGGACCGGATGACTCAGAACAGTGATTCAGAGGGAGATGAGACTCAATGTCCTTGGACATCTTCAGAGTGGGTGACTGGTCCACCCAATATAGCTACAGTTTCAGAGCAGCTGAGTAGATAGAGAGTTGGTGCTACAGCTTCAGTGCATTAGAGGTTGACGAGGAGGAGCAGCAGGGCACCACGCAGGCTTGAGCCTCACATAGATTTTGATATGGGGAGATCAGGTTCTTGATCCACTTCAGGTGGAGGTGACTTGGCGAGAGGCCAATTTCAAGACACTTGGTGAGAGACCAAGAGGGGGAGACTCTTGGTGAGCTACCAAGAGTAGAGACTCTTGGTGAGAGGCCAAGAGTAGGAGGAAATCCTTGGTGGGAGACCAAGGTGGAGATCTTCGGTGTGATGACGATATCTAGGTGATCTTGGATAGATGGAGAGTCAGTGCCATTTATAGATCACACATATTGAAAAGATCTGTGACAGAGTCCAATTTTAGTGATCATGGTACATCCATACTCACCGAGCATATGCCAGGAGGCAACCATGTCCACTATAGGGATTATATTGGTGGTGACGAGCACTTTCCTCAGTAAGAGGGAGTGTTGAGATTTGGGTATCTTGGAAAGTGGTCCCCATGTTCTTATGAGTCTCTAAGCAAAAAAAAGGGGAAGACTATTACCCTTATAATTTACTTTATGATTCTAATTTCACTTTGACTTAGGATATTTAAGTCAAAAGTGAAATATGTCACTTAAGCATTAAAGTGACAATTAATTCACAATGTGGGTGAATTAATAGACATAAAGCAACTAAGGAAAGTGGGTTTCCTTAGTGAGATTTTTGGATTAGATCTCACCCATTGATTAGACTTGGCTAGAATGGATCTGGGCCATTTATCTATTAGGGCTTGGCCAAAGGAGGCTAAAGTGAGGTTTTAGTGCATTTTGAGATTCATTCTTCACTTGTGAGTTTTGGAGAAGAGGAGGGGCACATTTCTCAAGGATAGTGAGGGCGCATTTGATGAGGGTTTGAGAGAAACCCTTGAAAGCTTGAGGAGGAAGCTCTTGTTGGTTTGAGCTTGCATGGAGAGAATATCCATGGATTTTTATCTTCCATTCCTTGGAGGGATCATGCTGTATGGAGGAGGGGCTCATCTACTAGAGGAGGGCACATTTATTTCCTTCATTTTCTCACTAGGAGAGGATGACTTGGAGCCTTGAGATGAGGTCAGTTGCATGAGGAGGCTAGAGTGAAGGCGCATGATTTCATGGAGAGATATATCCATCTTTGGCCTCTGTTATTTGATGGTGATCATATCTTCTAGGAGGAGGGTGCACCAGTGGAGTGGGTTGACAAATAACTAGTAGCAGATATGCTTGGAGGAATCCAGTTCTGATAGTTTTAGTGGATAGGAAGCACATGAGAGCACATTCCCGTTCAGGGATTTATTCATTGGGTCAAAGAGGAGCAAGAGAGTTTCACTTCAGTGCAGAGAGAAACAAAGGGAGAGGGCGCACTTGAGTTTGGGCACATCTCTCTCTGGATCTTGTGTAAAGGCTTGTGAGGAGCTTGCAATGTATACATGTTCCATTCTATTGTATTACTTTTTGTATCTCTTGCTTTGATCATCATTATATAGACATATATCCCAAACTAGTTTTCCTCGGTGGGGGGAGGTTATCCAGGGTCATGTTGACCAAAAATACCTGTGTCAAATTTATGCATGCTTAGAAGTGTAGATCATCATTTTAAAGTTAAATATCTAAATGTAGTGTTATGTGTTTTAAGTTATATTGCATGTGATAACATTGAGATAAGAAAACACTTGCAAGGGCACCTTAAAAGAACACTTAACCTTCAAAACATTGAGCAGAAAGTGGGATGATTGTTTGTTGTCCTAAAATAGCAAAAGAAGACAACCATACAGTTGAAACTTAGAGCCATACTAAGGTCAAAGACAAACCTTAGATGGAAGCCTCATAAGACCTCAGAAAATATACAGTTATGATGAATTGTCATTGATGTCAACAGTCATGATAAGTTGTCATGATGGAAACATGAATCAGTCATGAATAGTTATACAATTAGCATTAGTTTCAAGATGGACAATAAGGTCTGTCCATGTGTAATGAAAGGTCAGTGATGGAAAGAGAATGCAACAGAGAAACAAGGTTAATATCAGGAGTAATCACGCAGAAGACATAACACGAGGTGCAAAGGAATATATCTAAAGCTCAGGAGAGGCAGCGTATTAGATCACACAAGATCAGAGCATGCAAATATCCTTGGTTCAGTTGGAAACCAAGTATAAACCCAAAAATATCAAAAGATATAACGCACAAGAGGCTCAGAAGAAATGATGCACATAATCCATCCATTATCATTACGGGACAAACCAGGACCGTCAGATCTGGGAGTTATAAAAGAAGGGTCATTGGAGGACTGGTCAATGATCAGATCAAGTCATGACCCTTGGATATGCAAGTGCCAAATCAAGGACAAGGATTAATTGCGGAGCGTGAAGGGAGGATTAAACAATGCATTAATTCCAATCCTGCAATTAGTCTAGACCGTCATATCTCATCGATTCAAAGATCGACGACTATGGTTGATGCACCAACAATCGCTCAACTTCAATTGCGGATTTTGGGTGACAAGATAAACCACACACAAGTTAAAGTTATGTAATCCACACCAACTTTTGATCGTCACCCGCCAATAGATCTATGGTTGGCATCAGTTCCACTACCAACGAGTAGTTTCCATTGCGGAACTCAATGATAGTTTTAAACATTGTGCTAGTTGGAGCCCCGCAATCATCCCTGATCGTTGATCTACTCTGGGAACATTCTCGACCGCTGGATCAAGTTGAGTGGAAGGACAGAGTAAACCATAAAGAAGGACCATCAGATCTGAATAATACATGATGACCATTAGATCCAGGATGAGGACATGTGTCACATCAGGAGATCCACAACAGCAAGACCACGTCAGTAAGGACACGTGGCACAATCAAATAATGACAAGTGTTAAGATGAAATTGGAATTTTAGGTATGTGAAAGTCATGAATCTAAGTTACACATGGAAGCCACTCGGCCAATTCCAAGTCAATAGTGACATCATCAAGGTACGTCACTTCGGGAGTATGTACTTTGGGGGAAACCAGTTTCTAACACCAGTAACTGCCTGAAGCGTTGAGGGTCGAAGTTAATGCTGACTGTTGATCTAATTCGAGAAGCGTTATCGATCGTTGATCAAGTACAGTGGAAGGATAGAATAAGTGTAAACCATGAAATGATGCTAACCATTGATCTACTTCAGAGAGCATTCTCAACCATTGAAGATTATGGACACACGTATTTGATCCGGGAGGTTTAATGATTGCAAAGATTGGAAATTTCCGAATGTCGAAGTTTCAAAGTGAACAAGAACCATTCATTGTGAAAATAAAATATCTATCGTCTGATCTAATACAGAGAAATATGCTTTGGGAGATTTGAAATATTATAGAGGCTAGAAGTCGCGAAGGACGAAGTCCCAAAGTAACGATAGTTGTCCATATCATTGTGCTATTAAAACGTGATCGTTGATCTTGACAAGTGATCAAGCACTTATAGCCTAGCTCTTGGTCACCACTTGCAGTCGTATGGAATAGAGAAATAAGGGTAAAAGGAGAGGCAACGATTAAATCAATAAGCCCTTGGTTTTGTGCATATGGTCATATGTAAATGGTTTGAAGGAAGCGCCTCATACAGATTTAATTCGACAGAGAGTTAACACTAGAACAATACAAAGAATCGATAAAATATCAAATATGATTTGTTGGTGAACTGAGAACACAACAGAAGCATGAGTATGATATAATGAGTTGATTCATGTCTATTATCAACTCATGGGGACAAAAGAACCAACACACAGTCATGATTAAGAGAGTTAAATCACGAGTATTATGAATAAAGGATAAACATGAAAAATGATATTATTTAAAGATTAATATTATCATTTAAATGAAAAGGTACAATGGTTCAAATATCAAAAGACACTTTGATTCAAATTCACACCAGTTGGAAGACTATATAAACAAGAAAGAATGGTGAGAAGTAGTGTAGTTGAATTTGTTGAAGTATATATATTTATATATAATGGATTGAATGAAGGTTCATTCTATCAGGTTGGTGCATGTTTACAAGATGGGTCTTGTATTAGGATTGGATTCCTCACATATCAGTTGGATCTGAGATCAACAAGCTGAGACTTGTTATGAGGATTGGATTCCTTATTTTTCAGTTGGATCTGAGAACTACAAGCTGGGTCTTGTAACAGAGAGCTGGGTCTCTCATAATTGCTTGAAGTTGAAGATATTCAAAGATTGATCTTATGTATTCATTCAAGTTAAATAAATAAATAAAATATTTATTATTTTATATATTGGTTAAGAAAATAAAATAAATATATGTTGTTCAGTTAATTTATGAAAAGTGGAAAATTGTCCAAATTTTTGTGACACTGTTTCACCCCCCTCTCTTAGTGTCAAGTATCCATTTCAACACAAAATGTTCCTTCAGTTCTCTCATACATGCTCGATGTCTCGAAGGTCGAGATGGTTGACCAAAATCTTACAGTTCGAGGGGATATTCTCCATACTCTCAAAGAGAATTTGGTCATGGCTCAGAATCACATGAAGAAACAAGCAGATCAAGGTTGCTTAGAATGTCAATTTGTTGAAGGGGACCAGGATTTTCTTCAAATTCAACCTTATAAGAAGACTTCACTCAAGGATGACCATTGTCAGAAGTTAGCACCCAAATTTTATGGTTCTTATACAATTCTTAAGTGCGTGGGACATGTGGCCTATCAAATTGATTTTCCCAGTCATTCTAAGCTCCATCATGTTTTTCATGTCTCCTACTTAAAGAAGATGATTGGAAGTAAGTTTCAAACTCAAACTAATCTTCCCGAGTTGGATGAAGAAGGCTCTTTCTAGTTACAACCACAAGCAGTCTTGGACCAACGTGAGTGTTGTATCTGTCAGTGCACCATCAAGGAAGTGTTGGTACAGTGGAAAGATACAACTCCAGGAGATGCCACTTGGGAGCCGACTACCATTCTGCAACAATTTCTTCATCTAAAGCCTTGAGTACAAGGTTGTTTTTAAGGGGGAGTACATGTTAGGGACCTGTTATCGCACAATTTGTAGCTAGGAGTAAAGGTTGTAAGGTAAAAGGCCAAACTGGCGTAACAAGAACCTATCCCGCCCAATGTCACCATGATGGGTAGGTTCTTTCTCTTTAGGGAGGCTAGGCCCAGGGGAGACGTCCCCAGTGACTTAGGGTTTTGAAAGGGAAAATAATAAAGTACAAGGACAAATTCCCCTTTCACAAGTCACCACCCAAAAGATAGTCTCGGCTACACAACCAATAATAAAGTAAATCCCTAATGAAGAACACCTACCTGGAACAAAGCAACAACAAACTAATATATGCAAGCTATATTTCAAAGGGTTAGTACTTCATAAGACTATCTGATAAATGTATATGAGAAATATAGGAATAAATGTTGACGAAGTCAATGTTTATTAATAACAATAAAAAATATGACACTCCACCAATAAATATTGGCACAATGTGGAATTCAAGGTAACCAATCAACACTTTATTCAATTAATCCCTAAAACATCATTCAATTTCTCTTAAAACAAGACGTTGTTGCATCACAGATGAAATAACCAAAGATGACGTCAACAACTTAGGGTTAGTAGGTTAGGGTTAGTGTAGTTAGGGTTTCAATTAAAAAAAAGGTTTGAGAGTGTTTTAGATCCAATTTTACTTCAACACTGGAGGTCTAAGATCAGTGCCTTGGGGTTAATGGAGTCAAATTAGTAGAGGACACAAGGGTTGAAGGAGGATGGCTAAGGACTAGAGGGAAGAGCTCTGAAGTGTTGCTATGGCAGGGCCTTAGAATCAAATCCCTAGGGGAGAGAGGCTCACTCTGGTGTTGCTAAAGAAAGGCCTCGTGCTCTCTCCTCCTTACTTAGGTTGACTTGGCAAAATGAATGGCATGAAAGATAAATCAAGACAAGAGAGTGCAATGAGGAGAGTGTTGCTACAACAAGGCTCTATCATCAAACCCTAGAAGAAAAATGGCCCAAGGTGTAGATAACCTAGGCCTGGGACGTCTCCTCATTCTTGACCTCTGGAAAGTACGGCTAGGTCAGGGAGAAGAAGAAATGAGAGTGTAGCTATGGCTAGGCTCTTTCTTCCTTCTTCAATGGCAGAAAATTTCTCTATCAGGGGACATGAGACAACGACCAATTAAATGTGCTTGTCACCTAGGGTTTTGATTCAAAAAAATATAAACACATGTAAGAAAATAAGACTACAAGCATTCAATCAAGAAGTTTTGCATAAAAATACTTACAATTCATCAAGAAATAACCATGCAAACCCTAGTTGTAACACCTTCCTTCAAGAGAAACACCATATAATGCCAAGAAATGCCTTCCTTCAACAAGTGCACCTCACTATTCCAACAAAAATACCAAAGTAGGGCGCTAGAAATCAGACCTCACTAATGAGTGAGTGATGAATCATGATAAAATGAAGCTAAAATTCCTCAATATATAGTGTATCAATGACCTAATTTACTTTTTAGGTCATAAAATGGCCGACAAGGCCAGAATATCAAAACTAATATTGTTTTACATTAAATGTTCTTTTTAAAACCCTAACTGAGAAAAAGTGAGACGTCAAGCCCTCCTAAGGAAGACGTTAGGCCTTTCTAGGGCCAATGCAGCATCCATAAGCCAAACGTTATCCCTCCTTGGGCTCTTCCAAACTGCCACACGTGCCAACGACCCTGTCCATCTACCATATGCTCATGATGATGTCACAAGCCTCCTGGTGATGTCCTGGGTCATCTAGAGCTAACGTTCCACTAGAAGTGGGTCAATCCCCTTAGGTCCAGCTCAGCCAAAGTGCCCCTGATGGAATGTCCTCTTCTTCTCTGGTGCAAAACCCTGATCAAACACTGTCCTGTATCTGCCCCCTAATGGGGTCTCAACATCCATCTAGTGGGTTCTTCAGCCCCATGGAGGTCCGAAATGATCATCTCCCCATGTGTATCGGTCCAAATGGTACCTTTCCATCGGGCATGGTCCTGCACATCAAAATCTATTCCCTCCATGGGCTCATTAGTCATAAGGATCATAGCAATGTCAATAACATTTCATCATTAATATTATCAAACATATGCATAAAAACCCTGATACATCGGTCAATAGCTCAAAGACATTACAAAATCCTACAATACAAGACTGGAGAAAAAGACAAGACATCCTATTGGGCTAGTATCCACAAGAAAAGGGAAGTCTCCAAGAAGGTTTCATCCAAGCCATGTAAGTGAGGTGATGTGGCTAGAGGATATCCAGACATGTGGATGAAGTGAGAACTAGGGATGCATAATGTTATATGTGGGTGCCTTGGTAGAAGGCGAGTTGTACCTATCATGGATGCAATTTTTCCAAGCCCGTTCTTGCCTTTATTCTTTTCTTTTATTTGTTTTTTCTTCTTCTTTTTCTTTTTATTCAAGGGCTAACCAGAGGACACTGCCTTGGCATGGTGACCAGAGCTGACAGTGTTACCCACA